>JAJPUD010000850.1:73457-98608 GCA_023553655.1 Myrmecobius fasciatus | reverse complement strand
TGTGTGTGTGTGTGTGTGTGTGTGTGTGTGTGTGTGTGTGACACACACACACACAGAGAAAGACAGAGAGAGAGAGAGAGAGAGAGAGAGAGAGAGAGAGAGAGAGAGAGATTTGGCATTTTTAAGTGAGAGTTGGACTTTGGTACTGCACTGCACTATCCCAAGATTTTTTGTGCTAGAGTTCTGGGTCTTAGTGCTGGCTTTCACTGGTCTTCAGTGCTTAGCTGCTTATTTTCTCTGGAGGTAAGCTTTTCTTCTGGCTTATTCTGAGAGGTGGGGCCCTTGTTGGTTTTTCTGGGTGTTGGGGTTAGCTGCTAGCCTGCTCCATTATTGGGACCTTACTGCTGAGTTGCTATGGTATCACAGTCTTTTGGGTGGCTAGCCCTGAGGAGGGAAGCTTGTTGCTGGTCAACTCTAGAGGTAGCAGCCTGCTGTTGGGTTGCTATAGAAACAGAATCCTCTTGGCCAGCAAGTCTTGGAGAAATAATTTTTTTTCTGATCTTCTCTAGGGGTAAAATCCTGCTGGCAAATTGCCAAGGAATCAGGTTCTTTCTGCTTCTTGATCTTGGCCAGCCACTGGGCAGGGCTTCACTATTAATAAACAGTGGGATTAAGGCCAACCTGATGGCTTGTACTGGGGGGTGTGGAGTCGCTGGGGATGGGGTCTTTCCGTGCTGTATACTCTGCTCACTTGCCTAGGAGGTGGCTAGCATATAGGAATGTGGGGTTGAGCTCATGCATTACCCCAGCCTTGGAGCCTTCTGCTCTGAGGCTGCTACTGCAGCTGCTCTTAGATCCTTTCCCTCTCCTACTTCAGTTAGACAGACCTTTCCTATCTGGTTTGCAAGCTATTTCTCTGCTCTTAGATCACCTCTCAGGAAGTTTTCTAGTTGTTTGGAGGGGAATCAGTGATAGCTTCAGTAGACTTCTTTCTTTCTTTGCCATCTTGGCACTGAAAGTTTTGTTTTGGATAATTTGAAGGCACATTTAGCCCTTCTTCTATTGGCTGCCTTTTTTTGTGCTTTTTGCTAAGAAGGACAAAATTGCTAGTTATAACTCTGTGTAATCAAGTAGGACATATTTATAGAGATACCATTCATGGTGTCACTATCAAATATTCTTCAAACTGGTTTGCTGAAGATCTATGAATGGCATTCTCCTTCTCTGCTTTCCTTTTTCAGTTTTCCTCTACACATTAATTCTGAGTACAATAGGACAGCTTCCAATGTCTTCTCCCAAAATCAAGGATAGTTTGTGTTAAATATCCAAAGGTTTTGCTTCAGGAAATGGTATTTTCAGAGAATACAAGTAAATAGTTTGTAAAATTCCTTGAAGGAAAAAAAAAGTTGTTGATTTTTCACTTTTATGTTTACAAAACAGCATAGTAACTTGTACATAGCTGATGCCTATTAAAATTTGCTGAATTGAATTGAAACTGGTTAAAAGAGAGGCAAGACTTTTTGTAGTGGCAAGGAATTGAAAACTGAGTGGTTACCCATCTGTTGGAGAATGGCTGAATAAGTTATGGTATATAAATGCTATGGAGTATCATTGTTCTATAAGAAATGAATAGCAGGATGATTTTAGAAAGGCCAAAAAAGCTTACATAAACTGATGCTAAATGAAGTAGAACCAAGAGAACACTGTACACAGCAAATAACAAGATTATGTGATGATGAACTGTGATGGAGTGGGCTCTTTTCAACAATGACATGATTCAGGCCAATAGACTTGTGATGGAGAGAACTATCTACAAGAACTATCTGCATCCAGAAAGAGGACTATGAGGATTGAATATGGATCACAACATAATATTTTCATCTGTTTTATTACTGTTTGCTTTTTTTCCTTTTTGATCTGATTTTTATTGTGCAGCATGATAAATGTAGAAATATGTTTAGAAGAATTGTACATGTTTAACCTATGCTGTCAAGGGGAGGTTGGGAGAGGAAGGAGGAGAGAAAATTTTGAAATACAAGGTTTTGGATGAATGAATGTTGAAAACTATCTTTGCACGTATTTTTAAAATAAAAAGCTATTATTAAATTTTTTAATTAAATAAAAAAAGAGAAGAAAGAAAAAATAAAGTTACATTGGTAGAGTAAAATGAACTTGCTGGGATTGTGATACAGTTAGCTAAATGAATTGAAAAGGCTAAAAACAAAATCTATTACATACTTACAGAAGTGGACTGCTCTGGGTTAGACCCTCCTGGTACCCCCATCATAAATATTTTGGAAAACCTTAAGTATCTGGCAAAGGGGACTTAAAAAGTATATGACTTTTATAATGAAGTCATAGATCATAAAAAATCAAGGCTTGGATTGAATTAAGTAGATTTGAGATGCCCTTATGAAGTGCCCGTTATTATATTGTATTGTGTTGTTTCATGTCATGTTTGTTGTGTTATTTGTATTATATTCTACTATACTATATTACATTAATTCTATTTTATTCTACTCTGTACTAGGCTAGGAAGCAAATAGAATACAAAATGAAAAAAGAGTCACTGTCCATGGGAAACTTATAATCTGGCTAAAACCCATCTTAAACCAAGGATATGAGTTAGAATTTCATTTTAGTCAATAAAACCACACATATATATACATGAATACCAGAAATTCAAATTTCATATGTATTACAAAATACAATCTACCAGGCAGCTACTAAAAATTAAAAAAAAAATTCATGTTAGATATCTTACCTCCAATCCAAACTTGTAGAAAAAGTAATTTATGAAATACTTGGCACAATTGATGAGTCCATTATCCAGATGCATTCTTGTAATGTCATGAAAAATAGTTTTAGACACAGGTGCTGTAAGGTTATTTCTACATCTATAATATTCCTGATGGCGGTAAATAGTTACTTCAAAGGCTAGAATAGCTAGCATCAGTAGATTATTCTACAAAACAGGAAAAAGATGTTATAAAAGGAGGGCCAAAATTTTATGACTTAGTAATCTAAAAGAACTCTTTAAAATAGATAATAATATTTCATTGTGTCTGAAGACAAAAATGTCTGAGGTTTGATTATATTCTGGTTATATAATAATATTACTTATTACTATTATTACAGTCAATATTTACATAGTGTTTATTGATTTGTGAAGCATTTTATATATTTTTTTTCTCATATAATACTCATAATTCCCCTATTAGGTAGGCTCTAGACTTGCTATTATCTATTTTTATCATACTGGCAAACAGCAGAAAAAGCATTCAGTGTAAACAAGATTGAGATTCAGAAAAGTTAAATAACTTGTCTGTGGTCACACACTTAATAAGAACTGAGGGGGACAGGTAGGTGGTGCAGTGATTAGAGCACCAGCCCTGAAGTCAGGAAGACCTGAGTTCAAATCTGTCTCAGATACGTTCTAGCTGTGTGACCCTGGGCAAGTCACTTAACCCCAATTGCCTCAGCAAAAAAAAAACAAAAAAAAAACAAAAAAAAACTGAGGGGCAGGATTTGAATTCATCTTGAATTAAAAGCCAGTGTTTTCTAGCATAACACACTACTTATACATTGTAAGATATACTACAGAATGTCATAGCATTATATATTATAGAAAAATACATCTATTCCTGTTTTACCAAAATTAAAATTTTATTATTCTTTCTAAATAGTTTAAGCCAATTCCTATGATGCTAGCCAGTGTAGTACTTTGGGGGAAAGCTTTTTGTCCCTTCTCACATTTAGAAAATCAAAATAATGGAATTTACAACATGAGATATCATAAAGGTTTATCATTTATAGAAAATAGATCTGCAATCAGGCTTGATTTTTTAAAATAATGTGATACTTTAGAATGTTGAGAATTTAAGACATATATTGCTAAAGAAATAGGGGCTCAAATTATTTAAAAACATTTAAATACATGCTTAAGTTAAGTACTATAGAATTTTCTCCCCTTCTTAAATTGCATAGTAATCATACTGTTGCTTAAGTAGAAAATTGTTTATGTCATCTAAAATGATAAAAATGCTTCAAAATTTAAAATGTGTAATTTTAAATGCTAATCTTATTATGACTGAGTTTGAGAAAAATGAATAATATTGCTTTTTATGCTTTTAAACCATAGTAAAATAAAACTTATAACTCTGGGTAAGTCAAACCTGAGTATATAAAGAACATATTGATATTTGACCTTAAGGTAACCCGAATGGCAAATGATAATCCAAGTTTATCAATTGTATTATATTGAAATACTAACATGTTTGCCATAGATCATTGTAACATTTCAAATTTCACATAAATGCATTTAACAAAAAAGGAAAAATTTCAAACAATGATGGAAGTTTAAATCAAATAAGTCAGTTAAAGCAATTACCCTGAGGTATACAAGCAATGGAGAAGATTTTCTCAATCCAACCCACTCTGATGGATCAATGGGACCACTATAGAGCATGGATGTGTTCAAATATGTTATATTTATATTTGTTTCATTTTGGTTTGGCTGAAATGAAAGAGGCATAGCATCTGTTAGTGTTAGGAAAAACAATTAGTGACAAGTAGGTGAAGAGAGCAGCTACATTTACATCCTTAATTTATATCATTTATCTGTGTTCCAAGATTACAATGAATGGCAGATATGAATTCTGAAGATAGGATTGAACTACAAGTAGTCTAGGAAAGGAATCTAAGAAACAAGGTATAATTTTTTTATAGCTCCACAAATTAAGAGCTGTCTTCAAAATGTGAAGGTGGAATTTTCTTAGAAATGCCTCCCCAACTTTCCCCCCAAAATTTGGTTTTCTCCAAAGTGAATTTCCCCAAAAGTATAGTTAAGATTTCCCATCAGAGTGGCTCACCCAGGTACAATTAACAGAAAATTTGACAGGATCAATGGTGGAAAGCTGGTATAACATTTTGCAGACAATAATCACACACGTCCAGACAGTGCAGATGCTTGAAGCCAGACGGCGTAGTTGGGCATATGGCAAAGCAAAAGCCCAAGAAATCAAAAATACATAGTTGAAGAGAGACACCTAAGAACACAAAATCAGAAGATGGAGAGAGAGAAAGATGTTGTAGAAGATAAAGAAAAATAGTGGAGATTTTTTTTTTTAGTGCTCTGTCAGTTTGAATGGTTCCCTTTGTGAAATTCAAAGACATATGCATCATTATCAAGGTCATCATGATATCTTGTTTCATAAAGTGAATATCCATATAATGTTAGTTAAGAGATAGTTAAAATGCTAAAGCATCTTTCAAGTACCTAATTTTGAGAACAGAATACCACATGCCACAGTGAGAGTAATGCTGCACATTTGTTAAATCACTGACCAGGAATTTTTAAAGTACCTCTTATAATCTAGTTCCTTAGAAGAGCACAATATCGATCTGAATGAACATTCATGATTTATCTCATCAGAAGACTAATTAAAAAAACAAAACAAATCTACTGGAAGAATTGTCAAAACCACCTATAAGTAATGTTTTTCTCTTCTCTAAAATCTGAACTCTAGAGTTCTTGTTTTTAGAGAATGTGTATTTGGGGGTGGCAGTGAAAGGTTAATGTAGTTTTGTTTTCTGTACTTTAGAATTACTTAAACCTGACATTTGATGTGACCAAAAAGTATTAGTTCCTCTTTTTAACACCCAGAAAACAGAAAATTACTTTAGTTTTATGTAATAACATTTTTTTAATTTCAAGAGAATCTTTATTCAATAAATGACTCCACTACTTTTTTTCTTCCAGTTTTCATTTTGCTTGTAGACAACTTTTTGAGAGATTCATGCATACTATGCTGGAAGCCAGCTTTACCTTGTAAATTGAAGAGTTTTATATGTGACACTAACAACATTTACTTCCTACCTTCAGCTTAAAAAAAGATTAAGGAGACAGTAGAATTCTACCTAATTTTATGTTTCATATAGCATCTAGAATTTTGTTAGGTCTCAGGAAATATATATTTGGAACAACGAAATATATTAAAGTAGCTAATTGATTTCCTCTTTTCTAAGTCACTAATAAAAATGCTGAAAATGACAGAAATTCCATTAGAAAATTTTTTCCACGTTTCCAATGCTCCATGAATCTTTTAAGTTTGGTCATTCAGATAGTTTTTAATCAGCCTATTGTGCTGATTTAGCACAGTCATAGTAAAAAAAATGGAGAATCATAATAATGATAGCAATAAAAGCTCAATTTTATACAGCATATTTTAGTCTATAAAATGCTTACCTCACTATATTGGTCATAGATAACATAAATCATCCCTGTTCACAGTTGAGGAAGCTGATTGTCAGAGATATAAGGTGATTTACCTATAAACACATACCTAGCCAAAATTGGAATCATGAATTAAATTTTGGTGTTCTGAACTCCTACTGCAGAACTCTGCTCTTACACTAGGAAAAATGATGAGAGAATTCATGAGGTAACAATTTCAGTGCACTTTCCCAAAGGTAAGCAGTTTGTGTGACTAATGTATAACATGTTCCAACAATTCTGGCCATTTGCTTTTTGAGTAAGAGGATATTAAATACAAATCCTAAAGAAGACCTTGACAAAGAGGAATAATATGGAGGATACACAAGATCTCCAGCATCTAAGCTTAATACAAGAATCAAAAGTGTACTTGCCTCTTTTACTGTAACCCATATGATGTATGATGAAACAATTTTGATGATGTGCAATTCCAAAATCCACCACATGAAAACCTGCAGTTTATGAAAGTACTCCAGGAATTTTAAGAATAGTACTGTGAGGCGGTCAATTACTAGATGCCATTTGTTTCTTATATCTGCAAAATAGTAAACTCACCTAAGAGAAGGAAGAATTCTTTTTTGGGTTATATTTTAGTGCTCTATAGGTAGTGATCCTTAGGCTAATTTTTACAATGAAAAGATAAGTAGGAAGTGAATAGGGACAGAGTCTTTGTCTTTATTCAACAAGCTTTCAACCATATAAAACTTACCATATAACAGTTACTGTGCTACAGGGCTGAAATAGCACTTGACTTCAAGGGGCTTTGGATTGAAGAAGAATGAAAGAATTTTCATGTTACAAAAAAGATAAAATATATGCAAAGTAAATTGCAGAGAGAAAGCCCTAGCAATTCAGTGGGGAAGCAGCACTTAATTTTTGAAGAAAATAAGTAATTTTAAGAGGCAGAGGAAGAAGTACCTTCCAAGTATAGAGACAGAATATTTTGAATGAAGAATAAAAAACAGACCAGTTAAACTTGAATATAAAGTGGATGAAGGAAGGTAATGTAGAGTAGACTAGATTAGAATGGCAGCCAGATATCTAAGAATTTTATATGCTAAAAAGAGGAATTTATATTTTATTATATTTCTCTATTATAATCAATAAAACATAAAATGAACACTATTCTTTTCTACTCAACACTGAGAATCATAACTGTTTGGTCTAGATCTATGATAAAGATTGCTATATTATTGTAGGTTATGGAAGTAATTTAGGGAAAATTCTTTTGAGAGAATGTGGCATAAATATTTAGTTATGTACATTAAATTAGTATTATGTTAAGTTTTTACTAAATTTCCTTTCAAATACTACATAACAAATGGGCATCTTAGAGGAGTACTTTTTAAAATGTTTACTAGACATCATATTAGAATAACAAATGTTTTGTGTTACCACATTCCTATTTATATGCTGTTGTTCAGTCATTTTCAATTGTGCATGCCTCTTTGTGCCCCCATTTGGTAAAGATAGTGGAGTGGTTTACCATTTCCTTATCTACATCATTTTACAGATGAGGAAACTGAGGCAAATGTGATTAAGTGACTTGCGCAGAGTCACATAGCTAATAAGAATTGGAGGCCAGATTTAAACTAAGCAAGATTTCTGACTCCAGGACCAGGACTCTATCTGTTATACCACCTAGCTACCCTTCCTGTTTATATAGAAGTAAAATAAATTTAATTCAGTAAAACAAACAAACAAAAACCTACCAAGTATATTGGTCATGATTTATAATTTAAAATATCAGGCAGAATGGCTCTATGGAATGTTCCGATTTTTGTGTTCAATCTATTTGATGAGAATGATTGGAGAATCTGGAACAATTGATATTGGAATACTTCTAAATATTTTCCCTTTGCACATCTTCTATACTCAAAAATAAAATTGTCAGAGAAGTATTGGACTTTACAAACCAAGATTACAGTAACTTCATTTTAATAAAAGTTGCCAGGATAAATATTTTTTCCTTTGAAGTCAATAAACTTTTAGTTGAGCATAAGCTACCTGAAGTTTCTTCTTCCTCCTCAGATTCCTCCTCTCCATCTTCCTCTTCCTCATCTTCACTGTCTTTCCTATCTCCACCTTTTTCTTCTTCCTCATAGTACTCTTCTGTCTTCTCCTGACCATCCTCTTCAAGCTTCCTCATTGCTTCCTTTTCCATGCTTGCAGTCAGATTCATCATGGCAAGATCTGGAAGGCTTCCCTCTGGATTTGCCAGTCTGTTGGCAGAGAATGTCCAAGTCAATAGAGAAAATGGTATAATAAGCAATTGGAAAGTGGGGACAAGCAAAATGAATATAAAACCAAAGCAAAATTTAATGCATGTACAAATGCCTTTCAACTGGTGAATATTAACCTCTTTTCTTTCTTTTTTTTAAAGCACTTTCTACAAACATACTTCAAACTGAATTAAGTTGAGTTAGTTTTTCTAACTCAGATTCTAATGATTAGTTAGTAATGAGTGCTATCAACACCTAAACTTGACATTTTTCCCAGGGGAAAAATGGTCAGAATTTAGGATGTAGAAGCATGAAATGGCATCATGTAAGAGCAAGCATTTCATGGCTTCACAGGGGGACTTACTCATTTTGGTGGATTGGTAATTTTTTCTTGATGCTGCTCAAAGTAATTGAAATAGAAAGGAAAAAAAAGGACATGAGAACAGAAGAGTTAAAAGGAATGTCAGAGATTATATATCATGCTACACAACATCCACTAGTGCATTCCTGTATGCCATCTGCAGTAGCTTTCCAATGCCAAATGCATTCCAGAATGGCATTAATGACATGCATTTACTAAGAACTCTATACTAAGCACAGATGGACAGTGAAGGACAGCATTGTAAAAAGTATGTAAAAACTCCCAAGGGGCATTATTATGGCATGCTCTTTAGAAATGCAGCAAATTGTCTCACACTAATCATACCATTCACATTTCAAATAAGTTTTCATCTTTTTTAAATGAAGTGTGCTTTTAGTCAACCTTTGCATAAACTCATTCCACTATATCCTTACTTAAAGCATTACACAGAGGAAGCCAAATGCTTTTAGTCTGAAGAAGTTTATTATGTGACCAGTTCTGATGATTTAATATCTTACTTTGGACAGCAGTAAGAAGGAATGTGCAAGAACTCTGTGCATGAGTTGAGAATGAGTATCTAGAAATGATAAATTTTGTTTCTGGTCAATAAACCAGGATAATAGAGTTCAGAAACAATTTATTTTACCCCCTTTCTTTATAAATGAAGAAATAGATGGCCAGTGAAATTAAGTGACTTAAGGTCACACTTCTCTGCCTCAGTTTCCTCATTTTTAAAATAAGGAGTTTGGACTACTAGAACTTTAAGGTTCCTTTCAACTTTAAATCGTGCAATCCTACTAGAAAAGCTATTAGAATCAGACTAAATACAAACAGAATTGCCTTTTCCTGAAGAAACAAAACAAAACAAAACAAATTCCTACCAAAAGCATAACACTGGAACAAGAGAGCAAGAATGTGTAGTGTTAAACTAAAAAACAATGAAGACTAGTTTAAAGAAAGATACTCTCAACATTGGTGGGAGAATTTATGATGACTGATTCCTACTGATCATTTTGCCCTCATCATATGTATGTATACCTGCAGGTTTTTGCCTTTAGAAAATCCATCTAATTTTAATTATAGAACCACATTTCACCATGCCATGTTCTTTCAATCATCTTTATGATGTATCTTATCAAAAATTAAACCAGCTATTTTCTAATCCAAAGGTATGTATTTTTTTTGTTCTTCTAGCAATATCTCCTTATATAAATTACACCAGCACAGCATTTCCATTTTTCAAGTTAGAAATTATTTCTTGCAATAACAATAAAGGATTCAATAACTGATAATACTAAAAAATATTGTATCTAGAGGACACATCAGAGGAGTTATCATATTGTATAAAGAGTACTGGTCCAGCAGTCAGAGAACCTGGGTTCCCAATTATTTCTTTGTCCTGCTACTTATTGCATATGTGACCTTGGACAAATCCCTTAATTTTGTTGGGTTTAAAATGCATATATTTGCATATATATGTATATATATACACACATACTTATGTATATAGGTTATAAAATACTATGTATTATACAAAAAATAATACTAATTCTGAAGAAAATTCTTCTTTAGTCTTCTGTACCAACACCTCATTATAAAAGGCCATATATGAACATTATTGCTAGAAAAGCTATGAAAGTATTTGAAAGCACTACCAAAGCACACCATGCTTTGCTGTTGTTCAGTCATTTTTCAGTGGTGAACAACTCCATGACACCATTTGGGATTTTCTTAGCAAAGATAATGCATAAACATTTATAAACACACTAAAAAGATGTAAACTTTTCAAATACTGCAGAGAAAGAAGAAATCTAAGTAAAGACTTGTTGCTTCTAGTTGCTTATGTGTCTACATTGGGGTTCTATTAAATTTTAAATGGAGAAGGTGCCTTGATGTATCAAACCCTGGACAATGAATCAATCACTGCATAGTTAATTTAATTAATCACGGTGCTATCACTCTAATAGAGGTAGATCTTGTCAATTATAGACACAGATTCAATTAATCAGTCACTAAGTGGTTAATCTGATTAAGCCAACCTAGCAGAGGTAAATCCTGTCAATTAGAGATACAGATTCAATGAATCATTCACTAAGTGGTTAATCAGATTAAGCCAACCTAGCAGAGGTAGATCCTGTCAATTATAGACATAGATTCAATGAAACAATCACTAAATGGTTAATCTAATTAATCATTGGGCAGCTACCCTAGCAGAAATAGATCCTGTCCATTATGCAGACTTAGATTCCTTCCTCAGTCTTTTTTACATGTGGACTATTTTGGAACATATACATAATAACAAAATACATATGTAAAGCACGAAAAAAACATAATCCTTTTTCACACTGAGGGATGGAAACATTTCAAAGCTACAGAGAGAATGAGGCATTTTACTGAAATATAAAGAAAAGTGGAATTTGGAATTTCTTTTTCAAACTCAGGGTCATCATCTTAGACATCCTAAAAGAATGGCAATGACAGAAATGCAATTATAGCCTTCCATACCTATATACCATACCTGTAGTGTATTTTCCCCCACAGTGAATTTTCCCTTTCTTTTCCTCATATTTTATTTTTTATTGTTTATAAAAGTGAGGCCATATATTTTTTTTGTTAGGATCTTCACTTCTGAGAATTTTTTACATGCTCTGACTACCTCTTTCTTAAATGTTCTTTTTATATGCCTTCCATTCTTCTGCAACTGGAAAGCCTAATATTGCATAAGCACTTCTGCAACTATAAATATTTCATCATGACATGGAGCAGAAGTTCTGTGAAGAAGAAGAATTGTAACTATGCTGGGACATTTGTGGCTCTCATACCAGCAGAAGATGGCTGGGTATCTAGTAATACAAACTTTCTCAATAAGGTGATAATAGGAGAGCTCAACAATATTTAGAAGCATAGATAAAAGGTCTGATTTTGTCTTAGCACTAGATTTGGATAAGTCTACCAATATCCTCATATCAAAATGTTTATTTAACAAAATGAAAATTCTACCAGAGTATTACCTCATTAATTTTTGCCAACATATTTTTGGAATGGTGGATCATTCAAAATGAAGCTTGGTTGAACTTACCTTTGAACATGCTAGGAAGAAAAAGTTTGCCAAGCATATAAACACTGTAAACAAGATTTCAAGTGGAATGTTTAAAGTAACTAAAACAATAAACTCTTTCCAAGAACATCTAAAAGACCCATTTTCATTTTATTGGTAAACCAATTATAAGTAATGGAAAGTAATTTCCATAAGCAATCCTACTAGAGTATTTTGTCAGGTTAGCTCTACTTATTTAATGCATATATTGGAAAAAAATTAAAAAAATCTTTCTTTTAAATATTCATACTTTTCATTGATTAAAATGAACATTCACAAGGGCTAGTCCAGATTAACGATTTCCCATGGCATTTGCAACTCTTGGTACAGGGAAAAATGTCAGTGCTTCAGAGTCAGAGGATCTGAGTTCAAATATCAACTCTGTAAGTTACTAACTGGATGACTTTGGATAAGCCACTTAATTTCATTTGATCTCAGTTTCCCCACATGTAAAATAAGAAAATTGGACCAGGTGATCTTTGAGGTTGCTTTCAAATATAGAACAATGTCACTATGACTCTATTGCTGGTTTATTGAAACACTGTGATAATAGCTTGTTAATATACTGATTATTAAGTAACCATTCAATTCAATTATACAAATGTATTAAATGTCTACTATATATGAGAACATTCTGAGTGTAAGAGATACAAATATGAAATAAGATATAGTCTTTGTCATGAAGAAATTGATCTGCCTGGAGTAAGACAAGAAAACGTATACAATTGATGTTTGCATTTAGAACTACATCTTCCATTATGATAAAAGGAAATCTTATCAAACTATGTCTGCATCAAACTATGATATATGGAATACTATGTTCAGGAACAAAACTTCCCAAAGTGTTATGAGAAATCTTAGGAGAGAAAGATCACTTTTAATAGAGTAGTTGGAGTAAAACTTCATAGTGGAAACGGTGCCTGAGTTAGTCCTTGAAGGAAGAGAAGAATGTCAACAGGTAGAGATGGGATGTGATTGATTCTAGGTATGGGAGTAAACCAAGGCATAAAAAATGGAACAGGCTAGGATGGATATGCAGGACAATCAGAAATATATTTTGGTTAGATGTCAGAACATGAAAGGGAAAAATGTGACAAGAAGCTGGGAAAGGTAGATTAGATCCAAATTAAGGTTAGTCTTTAATGTCAGGATAAGGAAGCAACTGAAAGTTTTTTAGTAGAGAAATGATAAACTGTGGACCAGAGGTCAGATATCAGAGTAGGAAACACTGGTTAGATAATTATTAAAATAGTTCCACAAAACAACCCTTCAAATACGTGAACATTTGGCCCCATGGAGTTTTCTCTTATACATATTAAACATCCACAATTCTTTCATTTGATTCTCATATAACATGATTAAAAATGTTTTGAAAACATTAAAGAGTCACAGAATGGATAATTTTTAACATTAATCTCATCTTACATACTGATTGTGTTGGGTTTAGGGATTTTTAGACAAATTTTAGCATTAACATAGAACACTGAAAGGATCCCCTCTGAATTTGGGTAAATGGGTCACAGGCATCTCTGCTTGAAATAAATCTGAAATGACTTCCATAAGGCCTTTTCAATAGTAGGAAGTCAATTAAGGGGCTTGCAGGAAAATAAATAAACAAACAAATGTGTATATATACAGACACACAGCAGAAAGTTACTCTTTACTGTGTCCCCTTATTCTATACTTTGAAAAGGGCCACTGAAAGTTTTACATTGAAGTTTAAAAGCTATACTTTTTCTACATAGGCCTGAAAATTTAAGTGTGATCTTTCTCTCTGAAGTGGAGATGATAAAATGTTTATTAAATTCAAAATATATCAAATAATCAGATTTGTTTTGAATCAAGTATGGCAAAACAAACAAACAAACAAAAAACCAGTTGATTTACTTTGTAAATGGCTACTATGGCTCAGAAGGTACTTAGGTCTTATGCCCTATTTTCACAGAATTTACTATTTAAGATTTAATCCAAAGACTGAGTCTAAATTCAAGGGTATAAAAAAGTTTATTGGCTAAGAACTGAGGGAAGTTTCATATCTGGTGTTTTTGTGTTTGTGATTTGAATGCAAAGTAAATAATAAAATAATGAACAGTGAGATAGATTGGAAAAATAAAAACCAGCTTGGGAACTGGGATACCTAAGATTCATTATAATCTCTGCCATTAATTAATTTGCTATGTAAAATCTGGAGATTGGAATAAACTCTTTTCTAGCTTTGAAAATTTTATAAAGAAACTATACCTATGTGTTTTTCAACTTTATTTCTGTTGTTCACGTGGTCAGCTATGTTCACTTTTTTGTGGATGCTGATGTTGTCCATGGGATTTTCTTGGGAAAGGTAATTTTCTTGGGGAAGATAATGCTATTTCCTTCTCTAATGGGTTAAGGTAAATAGAGGTTAGGTGAGGGTCCCACAGGTAGTAAGTGACTTCTTATTGGGACTGGACCTGGATTTGAACTCAGATCATCCTGACTCCCGGCCCAGCATTCTAACCACTGAACCACTTAGCTGCCTCCTGGTATTTCTTCACAGTATGCCAAAAGCCAGTAGCTTTTTATTTCCATTGTTAACATAGAAATAATACAGTGTTTTAGATATTTGACATTAATATGCATGAGCTAAACCTTTTTTTATGGTATCAACTACTACCTTTTCTTTTATGGAATTTTGGGTGGATTTGTCAACTCCTCTACTCTATTATAAAATCAGGAATCTTTAAAAGGACAGATGCTGTCTTAATAGATTTTATACACACATAATACCTAACACTGTGACTTCTACTCAGGAGGAACATCAAAAATATTAAAGCCTGATGTTCCTTATTCCAAATATTTTATAATTCTTTCTCCAAATGGATGAGATCTTTTTATCCCAAATAAATACTACTGCTTTGGGAAGTGAAGATATCTTAAATTTAAAGAAACTGATATTTCATCTTGCTTTAGTCATATGTTTCTGATGTCCTGTAAATAGACAATATTTTTTAAAAAAGCCTTTGGGCTATATAATTCTATAACAAAACAAAACAAAACAAAAAAAACTGACTAAGTGGTGAAACAGTTTCAAATTGAAAAGAAAAGGACCAAGTGATGACCAAATTAAAAATGTCCAAATTCATATGGCAAAGAGCATAACAAACAAATGAGCTAATGCTAAATATATATTCATGTAAATATCTTAATACTGTTTATATGAATAATTTCTCTTTTACTTAAGTAAGGAGAAAAACAAATCAAGGCAGAGTATTTAGAAAAAGAAAGGAAACATTGAAATACCCACCTATTTATTATTAGATATACACGACCATTGACTTTGGCATGGCTACAAGGTGAGAGACGGAAGCACAAGAATACATGTGATGGCAATGGGAAACAAGTTAAAGAGAGAAAGAGGAAATTATTAAATAGGAATGAATGAAGAAGTGTCTTACAGAGAATACATATATAGATAGATATATCATTATGAATATTATCCCTATGTAATTGACAGTTTTGAAAGTTTCTCTATCATGCAGCGAAAAAAATGTTGGCAACATAATACAGGAGCAATATAGAATATAGCCAAAGCAAAAGAGTTTAAGAACAAGAGAGCCCATTTTTATTTGTCTCTTTTTATTTTTGTCTCCCCCAATCATAGTTTATTAAATTTCTTTAGATTTCAACTTCTATAATATAATTTTGAATGAAAATAAAAATTTTAAAATATCCATTTCTTTATCTGGATGAAAAATGTCAGTAAATAATCATGCTCAGGCATACATCTAAAGGTGCTCAATGTTTTTTTTTTTAATAATTGTGTGTGTATGTGTGTGGTGTATATATGAGTTTGTGTGTGTATGTTGACTTATGTGGGCTGCCCAATCTTAAAATGAATGCCTTCAATTTCATACAGAGAGATAGACATATATCTAGGATGGATATGTCTGGATAGATTTTTGGCATCGATTTTACTACAGAAATATATGTATATAGATAAAGATATGTCATATATGCCTTTAAAAATATGTCATGTTGGTTAAGTTAGTGAAATGCAGACAGGCCTGATTCTGAGATGTACATATGTATGTATGTATGTATGTATGTATGTAAGTTGTGGTTTACATAGTAGTTCATGTGCTTATCCACAAAAACATGAATTTTATATATTTTCATATATATATGTGTATATATATACTACACAAAAATTATATGAAAAATAGAAAGAAGATAGCTGACTTTTAAAATAGCAAACATCAGTGGAAAAATAAGCATAATTCATATTTAAAAAAAATCACTCTTCGGGCAGCTAGGTAGCATAGTGGCTAGAGCACCAGCCCTGAAGTCAGGAGGACCTGAGTTTAAATTTGGTCTCAGACACTTAACATTCCCTAGCTGTGTGACCCTGGGCAAGTCATTTAAACCCAATTGCCTCACCAAGAAGCAAAAAAAAAAAATCACTCTTGTTAATTGCTCTCCTATTCCACGACGTAAGATTCAGAGAAATCATAAGAGGTTGTTAAAACCAAACTCGAATCATTTCCCTTCTCTGCATCATTAAAATTTTTTAAAAATACATTTGTCACCATGAACCTTTTGAAAAATAAATATGTGGAGGTGTAAAATTAAAGACAAATCTTAAATGCTTCCAGGGACATTTAGGTGGCACAATGGATAGAACACTGAGATTGGAGTTAAGAAGACATGAGTTTAAATCTGCCTTCAGATACTTAATAAGTGTGACTCTGAGCAAGTTAGTTGGCCCAGTTTCCTCATCTGTGAAATGGAGATAATAAAAGGACCTACCTCCCCCAGTTTTGGGGAGGTTCAAAACAGATTATAATAACTAAATAGAATGCCTGGCACATAATAAGTGTTAGCTATGATTTTTATTATAATTAATTATGCAAAGGCAATTCTAAATAGGTCTCTGCTATATAAAAATAATTAGAAATAATGGAACCTATTAAACTATTGAGTAGTGGATTTTTATATTTATTTTACTATCATAAAATGCTAGTCTTGTTTTAATTATTATTTCTCCACTCTTTGAGCTTCTGGAAAGACATTGTTCAAAAAGAGAAATGAACATTCCTCTTGACAGAACTCTGCAGACTACCTGAGATAACCCTTGCTGATTTCTCACTTTAAGGTTTCTATGAGAGAGACATTTTTAAGCCAGAGTTTAGGATTGTTAGTGTTTTGAAGAGGACAAGTAATAGATTTCTATTTTCACATGAAAAAGTAAATTTTTGGCTCATCTTTCATCACAATCATGCAGTGGCTTGAAGGATGTTGAGGTGACCAACCCAGGAAGAAGAGAAAGAAGTACTAAAGTCTTGGCACAAGCAGACTTTGAAAGCAGCAATCCAAATTGTATAATCGAACCCACACTAGAAACTACTGCTGTTATTACTTTAAGAAAGAAATCTGGGTGGAAATGATATACTTTCCACATGTTTGATGCTCCCTAAGAATTACTATCACTGCTGGTCCACACAGTAGGCGGGTCAGAGCCCTGCTTACTGCATGCTCAAGTTCATGGATAGCATACAGCTTACATTTGCATCCAATTTTGCAAAGAGAGAGGCAGGACACATGACTATCTCCAGAATCATCTCTTCTATGCTTAAATGCTCTTAAAAGAAAAATAGAGAAGGAAGGCAAACAAAAAGAATTTAGGGGATAAAAAGACACTATTAAGAATTTACTGACATTAGTTGCTTTTCACCAAAAATTGCATGCTGTCCAAAAGACCCATCTTGGTTATTTTGAAAGTGTGGCTATGGCTCTCCAGTTCATATAACCTCTTACATAAACAGAATCACTACTGATGCCATACAATGCTTTGCTATTGTCAAGAAATTTCAAATGCAAATAAACTTTAAAAAAATTATAGTAAAGTCTTTATGTATAGACTATCTCCCCCCCCAAAAAAACCCCTCTAAGGTTGACTTCTTGCTGTCAGCTAATTTGATTCTTAATTATTTGTCCCAGGGACCCCAACTTTAATTGAAGAGGTAACTCTGATTTTTCTAATAATATATAAATACTGATTTGGTAACAATTGCAGTGAGATTCCAAACTGCTCTTTAAGATTGGCTGACAACTGTGCACCTCTTTCTAATGGTGTTCCTCATGAATTTCAGAGAGGGATGGGTACTACTGACAGATGGCCTAAATAGTCACCTGTAAGGCTTCAAGAACAACAAATAAATCATGATATATTGCTCGGAGAATCCTGAATTATTCAAAGTTGAACTACTCAGTTGGAGTGTGCTCAGAGAAAAATATCAAAAGCAAATTTAATTAATATTAGCAAAATATGATAAGGAAGGTGCAAAATATGACATCATATAATATTCTTTAAAGTCAACGATAAGGAGTGCTGGAATTTATACTACTATTCTCCAGTAGAAAACATCTATGTATAAAAAGTAGTTGTCCACCAACTATTCTCTAAATTATTTAATGAATATGACTTCTTACATTGCAACTTCTGTCTACTTTTGCGCCAAGTTAACTGATACTCAATTCAAGAGAGGTCAGTCGAATTTTTCATACCTATTCTTTTTTTTTTTAAACTTTTTTTGGACTGAACTGGAAGGTATGCAAAATCTAAGGATTAGACTAACTGTGGAATCATAGGCTTGACAAATAATCTTCCTTTAAGGTGAACATTTGGAAGGACAACTAGCCATTTTATTTACCTGTAGATGGTGTTGTCCTCTTTGCTGGGTATAGACTTTAAGTCTGTGAGCTCCAGGAAACGGTCATGGAAATAATGAAGATGTAATATGCACACAAGCAAAAAGGAAGTTGGGATAAATATGCGAGTAAATAGCTCTGTAATAGTAAACTTCTTCAAACCAAGATCTTCTAGCCTGAAAAAGAAAGTCAGGAGCCCATTCAGTCATTGAAAAGATACTCTACAGATCTTTTCAGAGATTATATATAAACAGAAATACATATTTATGAATTTATGGTTGTGCTTTTCAAAATGTAACATTACATTTTGAGATTTTTGGTGAAAAAGATATAGAAATATTGCTGTTATATCCCCTACTTACATTTATTATCCCTCTTACATTTGATAAAGAGAAGGTTTCGAAGTTTCATTATGACAAGCTATGATCATTTCTTCATATTCAACTTGGAAAAGACTCTCTGGCTATTAATTATTATGTTAACTTTATATATTTCTCTGATTCTCTTCATTACAAACATATAAACACAGAGAGAAAAACTTATACACACATACATACACACAGAAATACATACTTCTAGTATAGGAAAGGAAAGTTTAGGTAAGATAAATAATATTATCAAAACATTGACATATAAGTACTTTCTACAATCTTGTAGACATGTCAGAAGTATCATTGAGATCTATCATATAACCTAATTGGCTTATGGAGGAAGGTTTGTAACCAGAAGCTCTCTAAACTTATAGGACTTTCTTCTATATGGGTAAAAACAACTCCTATATTAAGAATCAGTCCCCTATTCTTTAGTAGGAAAAATTGTTGGGGAAAGAAAAAAATAAAGAAATTTTCCTGTATAAATATAACTGGCTTAGATAACAATTTTCCAAGTCACTATTTAGGTAAAGCAAAATCATTCATGTATCTAGTTCCAAAAATTAGAGCAGAAATTTTATCACAATTTCTCACTTTTAATACAAACATTTAAAAATGCTTCCAAAAGATATAGACAGATCTTGATCATATCCACCATTCTAATAACACAAATCAAACTATACATACTCACTTTTTTTTATTTAATCCTGTCATATTCTCCCAAAGGCCTGGAAAATTTTCAAACTGATATGTGTATATGAATATAAGCACCAGCATAGTGTAAATAACAACTGACATCCAAAAATATTTTAGTATCTTCCTCCACCATTCATAGTGGACCTGGGAATCAGACATTGCAAAAGAACAAAGAAATGTTATAGGATGATTGATGTATTAAATCTGCTTAGCTAATGTGGGAAACTGGATTTGTAGTAATTTTTGGGATAAAATTATAGTATTAGGTTATCAACTCTGCTCACAATATGTAGGGACATTTGTGTATGTATCTATGTATCTATCTCTCTCTATATATGTGTGTAAAGAAATATTTCTAGTTTTATGCGATGGTTTCCAAGTTCTAATACGTGGGATTTATGTGGCTTTATTATAAAAAATGTTGATATGCATATGGGAAATCAATTAAATTTTGAAGAAATTAAAAATTATGGCTGATTTAAATTGAATATTTTTTTCATTCTTCATATGGTTATCTCACATTTGTCTATATTTTGATTAACTTTCTTGTGGATAAGCTGTATTTGGATTTTGATATTATATTGGCTCCCTAATTGTCTTGCTCTGCAAGCTACAATGGAAAAAAAAAAAAGCACTCACTACCTGTGTCACTCTGGGTAAGACACTTAACCCTTCTGGGCTTGTTTCCTCATTTGCAAAATGGAGAGTCAAATTTAATAGCCTTTAAGGTTCCTTCCTTCCTTAGGTCTATAGCCTTAACAGATTACAGATTCATTAGCGTATTATTTTTTAATTCTTTTTTTTTGAATCCCTCTATAATAAGCATAATGAAGCAATCCCACTGCAATGTTATTTTGCTTCCCTTTCCTCTTCCTAACCTCCCTGATCTTAGACCTTATTGGTATAGAAAACTCCCAGATAGGAGACTCTGTCTACTAATGTAGTACCTTTTTTTTTTTAAACACATAGTCTTAGAGTTGCCTCTAGGGCATTGAAAGATTGCCTAGAATAATATAACCAATCTATGTCAGAGATAGGATTTGAACCCAATTCTTCATAGTTCTGAAATAAGTTCTCTATACATTAGGACAACTATTTTCTTTTTCAATTTGCTTCAATAGTTCTTTCTGGACTTAGAGTGATCTGCATACAAATCATTTCTCTGAAACATATTTTATGAAGGCAAATCATCTAGCTTCTGAATCTTATTTTTCTCATCTACAAAACTGCACTAATTATTGATGTTGTAATCAGCTTTTTAATTTATTGGGAAGCAAAAATAAGAGAAAGTTTATAAAGAGTTTAGCAAACTTTAAAGGACCAGATATCAGTTACTATTAGCATGGGATTCAAGGAATATAACCAGCTTTTATTAACAAAAAATATAATTACTAAGCAAAACATATAATTATAAAAATCACCATATCCAAAATCCAAATATAAATGCCCCAAAGGAAGCACTTGGTACTTTAGAATATCTTTGCTATGAGAGTGAGTTCTCAATTGAAATAGGTGAATTCTAAATTAGGCAGACAACTTTTTTAGAAATAAAAACCAACTTTAAATAATTTTTTAAATATTATATATAGGCTTCAGAGATCTGGGGTTTTGTGAATTTTAGTGTCTCTTTCATAGTATAGATTTCAACTCATTATGTCTTAGTAAATGGTCTTTGAAAGTTAAGATGGATAAAAAATGTATCATCCTGTGGCCAATCTGATGACAAGATTCTCTGAATTTAGTTCAGTTCATCTTCTGATACAGATACTTAGTTCATCACCTTGTTGTATGCAAAGCCTTTTCAGCTTAGTAGAATATGTAAGAACTTCAGTTCTGTTTGATAATCTATCCAAGCCTTTTATCTCCTCCATACCATGATGAAGTATTGGAGGAAAAAATCTTTATGAGCATTCATTTTTAAAAATCGAAATTTTTCCATACCCTAATTCTGAAGAACTGGATCAACTCAAAGTAATGGTTTCAAAATCTAGAACTTACTAGAAGTGAATTTTCATCCACCTTTATATTTTTCATCCAGTTCTTCACTTAATTCATCTATTCTAGAGATTGAAATAACATGACAATTCTTCAAATGAATCCCTTAGAATCTATATGCAATACCTAGTATGGTTTGCCTTTTACATACCTGATACAATGCTACACAAAACAGGAAGAGCACCATATAGATGATTTTGTACATTACAATTGTACCCTCAAAGCTGACAAAGAAGAACATTCCTCCACAAACATAAATCCAATATTTAATGAACATGGCCATCACCAAATTTCCCATCACTTTCATAATGTCCTGGTCATCATCTTCTTCATCATGATCTTCTTCTTCTTTCTTGCTTTCTTGCCTCTTTATCTTTCCTTTATCATCTTCTTTTTCCTTGGCCTCTCCTTCCACTTCTATGTCTTGAAGTTCATCATCTTCCAAAATAAAAAACAAATAAAAAAAAACCCAAAACTTGTTATTCTTATCTAACAGTCCCAATATAATTACATTTGGACAAAATGCAATTTAAATCTGTTCTGGTACCCTTTACCTTTTCACCCTGAGGTCAATACTTAAACACCTGTGATTACACATTTGATTTTAATAATCCAGCAGATGTGATAAAGCACAGTCAAAAGACTTTTTTTGAGTTTGAGTTTGAATTAGACTCAAGTACTACCCTCTTACTTTTATGAAGATCTATTCTTTCCAGCTACAAATCCAACAATCCTAGAGAAACAATTGGTTGATTCATGAATAAAATAATATACCAATTACTGGGCTGAATTGACAAATTTATTATATAATTTTTATTTAATCAAATCATTTTATTTAATCAAATAAAAGTATATAATATAAAAATCCAGTAGAAAGATAAATAATATTCACCTGGAAGCTAAAAGGTGAATATTTAAGCTTTTTTGTTGTTCTTGTGCCATTTTTGCTTGTTTGTGACACTTTGTGATCCCATTTGGGATTGTCTTGGTAAAGATACAGAAGTGGTTTGCCATTTCCTTCTTCAGCTCATTTTTCAGATGAGGCAAGTGAAGCAAACAGGATTAAGTGACTAGCCCAAGGTCACACAGCTAGTAAATGTCTGAGATCAGATTTGAACTCAGGAATATGTCTTCCTGATTCCAAGCTTGGCACTCTATCCACTGTACCACCTAACAGGTGTTGGGTGGGGAAAAGTTTCCACTACTGGAGTTAAAAGATAAACTCAGATAATGACTATTATTTCCTTAGGAAAGAATAATAATTTTTAAAACAAAAGATTAATCAGTCTGCTATTTACATGAACTGATATTTCTTATAAAAGAAATGGAATATTTTCTATCTTCTTTGGTCATAAGAGTTTAGACCCTTAGGAACTTTTCTTGTACTAAGAGAATGGTTTAAAAATTTTTTTTCTTTTTTTTTAAATTTTATTTTTTAAATTTTATTTGCATAACATATGTGTGGGTAATTCTTCAACAATAACCCTTACATAGCTTTCCATTACAAATTTTCCCCCCAACTCCCCACCCCTCCCCTAGATGGCAGGATATCCACTACATGTTAATTATGTTAAAATATTGGCAAATCGAATATATGTATACATATTTCCAAACTTGTCATTGTTGTGCAAGAAAAATCTTGTCTACACAAACGATATATCAAATATAGGAAACACAATGTAAGCAAACATCAATCAAGGAGTATGAGAATGTTATGTTGTGGTCCACATTTCACATCCCTCTCTCTGGGTGTATATGGCTTTCTTCAGTGAACAATTGGAGGTGGTTTGAAACATTTCTTTGTTGAAGAGAGCCATGTCCATCAGAATTGATCATCATAGAGTCTTGTTGTTGCCGTGTATAATGATCTCCTGGTTCTGCTCATTTCACTCAGCATCAGTTCATGCAAGTCTCTCCAGGCCTCCCTGAAATCGTCCTGCTGGTCATTTCTTACAGAACAATAATATTCCATAATATTCATATACCATAATTGATTCAGCCATTCTCCAATTGAAGGGCATCCATTCAATTTCCAGTTTCTAGCCACTACAAAAAGGGCTGCCACAAACATTCTTGCACATGTGGGGCCCTTTCCTTCCTTTATGATTTTTTTGGGATATAAGCCCAATAGAAATGCTGCTAGGTCAAAGGGTATGCACAGTTTGATAACTTTTTGAGCATAGTTCCAAATTGCTCTCCAGAATGGTTGGATCTATTCACAGCTCCACCAACAATGCATCAGTGTCCCAGCCTTCCCACATCCCCTCCAACATCCATCATCAATTTTTCCTGTCATTTTAGCCAACCTGGCAGGTGTGTAGTGGTACCTCAGGGTTGACTTGATTTGCATTTCTCTGATCAATAGTGATTTGGAGCACCTTTTCATATGACTATAAATAGTTTTAATTTCATCCTCTGAAAATTGTCTGTTCATATCCTTTGACCATTTATTGATTGGAGAATGGCTTGAATTTTTATAAATATGAGACAATTCTCTATATATTTTAGAGATGAGACCTTTATCAGAACCCTTAAATGTAAAGATGATTTCCCAATTTATTGCTTCCCTCCTAATCTTGTCTGCATTGATTTTGTTTGTACAAAAACTTTTTAACTTAATATAGTCAAAGTTATCTATCTGGTTTTCAATTAAGAGTTCCAGTTCTTTATGTTAAAATATTGGCAAATCGAATATATGTATACATATTTCCAAACTTATCGTTGTTGTGCAAGAAAAATCTTATCTACACAAATGATATATCAGATAAAGGAAACACAATGTAAGCAAACATCAATCAAGGAGTATGAGAATGTTATGTTGTGGTCCACATTTCGCATCCCTCTCTCTGGGTGTATATGGCTTTCTTCAGTGAACAATTGGAGGTGGTTTGAAACATATCATTGTTGAAGAGAGCCATGTCCATCAGAATTAATTGTCATATAGTACTGTTGTTGCCGTGTATAATGATCTCCTGGTTCTGCTCATTTCACTCAGCATCAGTTCATGTAAGTCTCTCCAGGCCTCTCTGAAATCATCTTGCTGGTCATTTCTTACAGAACAATAATATTCCATAATATTCATATACCATAATTTATTCAGCCATTCTCCAATTGAAGGACATCTATTCAATTTCCAGTTTCTAGCCACTACAAAAAGGGCTGCCACAAACATTCTTGCACAGGTGGGGCCTTTTCCTTTCTTTATGATTTCTTTGGGATATAAGCCCAATAGAAATGCTGCTGGGTCAAAGGGTATGCACAGTTTGATAACTTTTTGAGCATAGCTCCAAATTGTTCTCCAGAATGGCTGTATCCGTTCACAGCTCCACCAACAATGCATCAGTGTCCCAGCCCTCCCACAACCCTTCCAACATTCATCATTAACTTTTCCTGTCATTTTAGCCAATCTGACAGGTGTGAAGTAGTACCTCAGGGTTGTCTTGATTTGCATTTCTCTGATCAACAGTGATTTGGAGCACCTTTTCATATGACTATAAATAGTTTTAATTTC
>JAJPUD010000850.1:32387-65730 GCA_023553655.1 Myrmecobius fasciatus | reverse complement strand
TCTATCTATCTATCTATCTATCTATCTATCTATCTATCTATCTATCTATATATGTAGTATGGCATCCATTGGGTGGCTGTCTCATTTCATTTAATTAAGGATGACCACAATGACATCATTCATATCTTATAGATTTTTCCACCAAAATACTATCATGAAGTTTATTAAAAGGAATAGAACATTCTTTTTATGCCCTTGAAGAGAAATGACCATAACAGAAGAATTTCTATTTTTCTATTTTACAGGTTATTTGCTTTGCTTGACAACTTAAGGCAATACCATTATTGATGACTAAAATTTTAGACTGTCATTTACACAGTGGTAATCATACTGAATGTATGTTGCCTTGTTAACAAAAGAGAGTTTTTGTTAACTCCACAAAGTCTATAATTCAGAAATCAATCTGCTGTTTAAAAAATGAGATAAAAGTGAATGAAGAAAAATACAGAAGCATCTATGAGCAAAAATATATTAGGATACTATCCCTGGGAGAAAGGAAATGTTAAAGTAGCATATCCAATTTTCAAAAAAGGGTGCTTAATGACAGGGTGAAAGTATAAAAACAATATCTTTATCAATATTCACTGATCATCTGTAAGAGGTTAATTAAGCTTACAAATAGGCACCCTCTGTTTAACTGTCATATACAGATTCAGTATCTTTCAACCCAAAGCAGCTTCTATTGTTTTCCTGTTTTGACAATCATGTTTTCTTTCCAAACACCTTTTTTTTTTTTTAGTGTAAACTAGTGGTGTAAAACTCAAGTGTTGAATATTGACTTAGAAACCCACAAATTAACATTTCCTAAATTGCATTGTATTTTTTATTTTATTAAACATTTCTAATACATTTTAGTCTGGTTTCAGCCACATTCAGTTTTGTTGGGAGTTTTGTAGGGAGCATGTTGCTGTCTGATACCTCTCTTATAAACTCTTCTATTATTGCCTTAAAAACAACAACAACGAAACTAAGGAAATTGAATAAGGAAATATACTTACAGGATTTTATGTTTATAAGAATGAATTAAAGGACATAATAAATGTTTAAAATAGTTCCTCTGTTTTCTTCTCTGATGAAAACAATGCTTTTTTTTCCTGAAAAGGAGATTATTTAGTACCTGAAGAATTATTATAAAACTTTTGCTTTGGAGTGGTTATTACTTTATATCCTCTCATTGTGTTGCTATCTAGTCCACTTACCTTTGATGCAAGTTCTCCTGGTGCTTTTTTTTCTAGAAATCCTGGAACCTCTTTAATTTCCTCAAGGTCAAAAGACCATATGTATTGTAATGTCAGCAGTAGATTCCCATAAACAACCATGAAAGGAGAACTGATCATTGCATATTTTCTTCTGTTGCGAATCATCCAAAGAGTGCAAGACCAAATCAATAGCACAAAAGTCAGCCAGCTATGATATGTAATACTCCAGGCCTCAGTGGAAAACAAACAAAAAACTATAAATACATAATGGTTAACAGAATTTTTAAACGCTTTCATCCCAGAAAGTTAAAATTTGATTAAATAAAAAAGTCTGGATTTGATTAAATAGTACTTTAATTGAGAGTGATTTGGAAATTGAAGGGAGAGCATAGCATAAAATACTAGCATTTGCCTATTTTATATACCTACATATCTGGGATCATGTAAAAATTTCTTGGGCTAAAAGGAATCCTAAGTGGAAAAAGCTTAAGAAACCCTGCTTTAAACAATTCTTGGAGGCTATTTTAAGCCTTCTACATTAACTCTATTTTTCTCTACTTCTGTCTTATCTCAGAATAGCTAGCACAAATCATCTTAAGTTAAGATAAAGTTCTTTTGCTCTCCCATACAGTCTTCTTTTTCTCTTAGAAGATTAGAGGCTGGCTATTATGTATACATGTGCATGAATGTGTTTGATGGGTGATGTGTCCCATATCTGGAAGTTAGAGGATAAAAATATTTGAGAACTACTAGTATATTACTATATAGTAGTAGAGTACTAGTATTAAGACATATATGATAGATTCAGGACCTTTTAAAAATATGCATGTCAGTTTTAGTTCTCTTGATAAGGATTTAGTACATATATATACACACACACATATAAATGCATTATATACAAAGCATTATATATATATGTATATATATCCATATATACCTATGTGTGTATACACACATATATACGTATATAAATGGTTGCATGCAAGGCAATTACTCAAAGTTTATCCAAAGTTGAACCTGTCTCTTTCTAGTGCTATCTTGTTCACAATGTTCAAACGGCATACATTTTACCATTCAATCAATCAAGATGTGTATTTTCTAATGGTTTGGAAGTTATCTGGATTTTAATTGCTACTAATATCTTTATTCCTTATTAAAACAGGTAATCAAGGGTAGATTATGGGTACAAAACCAATTGGGAAACAATTTTCTTGCAAGTCTTTCTAAACAAAATCAGTTTGGAACAAATAAGCATTTTCCCTAGGCTTTCTATATTGCTTTCCTAAAATATATTTTGGCTTTATGGTGATGTATTTTTGATAAAAGAACTAGGTGGGTCAGTGGATAGAGTGTAGAGCTTGGAATCAGAAAGTCTCATCTTCATGAGCTCACAGACACTAGCTCTATGATTCTGGGAAAGTCACTTTGTTTGTTTTACTTTCTTCATCTGTAAAATAAGCTGGAGAAGGAAATAGTAATCCACTCCAGTATCTTTGCCAAGAAAACTCCAAATGGGGTCAAGAGGAGTCAGATATGACTGAAGCAAATCAACAAGAACAACAAAGTGCTTAATAAATGCTTATTGACTAATTGACCTGAAATACAATGGTCTCTGATGGATTTTTTTAATATTAAAAAGAGGATGGAGATGGTGGTGGGTGTGAACAAGCTATAACAGATAACCAATGAGGAAATTCAAAGAAAAAAAAAAGGAGGAAAACAGGCCCCTTGTGAATTGAATGGTAGGAAGAGAAGTTGTTCCACTAATGTGGCAAGATTGAGGGATAATAAGTGGACAGTGTTTGTGTTCCACTGGTACCTTCACAATATCTAAAGAGTGAAGAAGGCCTCCAGCAGGTTGGGTGGGATTGCCATGGTAAATTTATGGGAGAAATTCAAGAATAGCTGCATAGTAGAGCAGGTGAGAATGAGTTGTAATCTGTATCACTGGAGAGAACTTACTCCATTTGAATATTTTAAGTATTTGGATATTTTCAACTTCAAGTCCTCAAATTTATTTTTTTTCTATTATATTGCTTTTTCATCTTTATCATTTATAAAAATTAGATCACCTTTAATTTGATTTATTGTGATAAATGACAGTAAAGAAAAGGAAATTATAATTCTGTCATTCTCTTGTGATCCATGGAAAGTTCTACTCAATCATTCCAATTTAAATTGCTGTTTACTCACATAGTGCTTACTAAGGGAGAGACACATGTAAGAAGTGGCAAATTAATTTTAGAGGTAAAACGTCTAAGAATCCATTAAATATGATAATTTGTTGAATGTGGTAATACAATGCTTACTGTGTTCACTTTGGGAATTTTGTGATCGTTTTTGTATACTAATATTCTGGAAATACACATAAATATATATGCATCATTCTGACAGACTTGGCTCCTCTGAACTCCTCTGTCTATGAAAAAGTCTGATAAAATAGGGACCTTCAGTGCAAAAGAGAAATTAAAAAGAATTTAACAGTTTGGCTCTGTTAAAACAACAAAATGGCACCAGGAAAGACCCATATTCTGAATGGGTAGTCTGCTCTCTTAAGTGTGTTTTTATAATAGACTTTTTCTGTCAAATAGCAAAATATAAGTTTTAATCTACTTTTGAATGTATTTACTTTATACAAAAATGACTAAACTAAGCTATCTTTGAGAGAAATAAGACCCCTATTGTTTTAAGAAAAATTATGATAAATACCATTTTGATTGAATTAAATATTTAAAATCCAGATATTTCACTAAAACTGGTGATAGCATTTGGTTATTAACCAAACTATCACAATGAATAGTAAAAGAGTACAGAGTGAGAATTTTAACTTAAATACATGATTTTTGAATCAGAAATGAACTTTGCTCAGTCTGGAGAGCAAAGCATTTTTTCCTTGCATCCCAATCTGAATATAACAATAATTAATATTTACCAAAAAAAAATTGAAGCTATGTGGAGATATCTGTTCTGTTGGTAAACCCTTTTTCCTATTTGGGAAAACTGAACTCAATTCCTTTTGTCTGAGGTTTGACACTTTTTCATTACTCCTCCCTAAAGGTATTTTGCCCAAATATGGAATCAATAATTGATTATTTTTGTTGATATAAACAATTTTAGGTTTTCCCAAAGTGTTCAAAACTGTAGAATATTGTCCTACAAAAAGGGGAAGATTATATCTCCTTTTCCTTTATCTACCAGTTAAGGTCACATTTTTGCAGTAATGAAAGTGGAGGTTAAAGAAGCATAAAAATATTACCATGTATTCACTCCTTACACAAATGCTTCATTTTGATCACAATGGGGTATATGGAGGCATGGCCATATCTGGGAACACCATTGCATTCAGGAAGATATTCCTAATTAAAATTGCTTACATTTTAATACATACTATCATATTTCATGTAACAGTAGGTACAATGTACCAGAATACATTCCATCATCTTGGACACTGATGTTTCTATGTTCTACCTTTAAAACTTTATACCTCTAGGATCTCACTGATGTGATTCATCCTGTCATTAACACATACCACATGTTTTTTAACCCTGTGTCATGAAAATTCATACCTACCAAAAAGTTTCAGGGTTAAAGATGGGGCAAAATCTAACCTAACTTAAACATATATGATGGATTACATCTTCTAAAGTGAATAAGAATAGCCCTTCTTTTTGAAAAGAGCACCTGGAAACCTATATGGATAAATGGCCCATTCTTTATCTGAAGATAATATAAAGGGACAGTCTGGTTTGAGGAGTTAAATTGAGGGAAGTGCATTAATAATTCAAAGTTGCCTGAGAACAGCTAGACATGAGAGGATTTTATAATCTATAAAATAAAAATATGATGAAAAATTAACATGACAAGTCATCATCTTGCCAAGGGATTTGGAAGATAAATATATTTATGCTGGAAATATTGAAGGACAATTTAACACCCTGAACAAACAGGACTGTGTGTACTGCTATTCTAGTTTGCTTATATTAGCAGTTTAAACATACCATCATGGCAATGAGGGCACAGATGTAACTCTGTTTCATAATAAACTGAAACACAGAGACCATGGCATGTACTTTAACATTTGGCTTTTCCTCTTGGCTCCTCTTTTCTTCTTCCTCTTCTTCTTCCTCTTTCTTTTCTGTGGAGAAAAAATATTTTATTTATCAATTCACTGAAGTATTTTTTATGTTGCAAATATGATATAATGCCTCTCTCTTCCCATGTGTGTAGTACACAACTGTTCTTGAGATAATGTTTTTCTTGCAAAGACTTTAGAAAGCATTGTTTTAATTAATGAAATATACATTTGTCTCAGCAAGTCAGGACAGAACAAATTGTGTGTAGATGGGAATGGTATATGTAAGTACTGACAAAGCAAAACCAATTACAATGAGCAGAATTATATAGGGCTGAAGTAAAGAAAAAAATGAGGAAAAAAATTTTTAAGTGAGCATTATGTCTCATATTGTTATCAATCTGAGCAAAGGAATAAAAAGGCATGCTGAAATGAATAGTTTCAAGGGTAAGTCTAAATAAAGTTGAATATGTTTGCTGACATTCATGAGTAATTGAGACAATGAAAAAGAAGGTAGGAATAAAGAGCTTACTTTGTGCTAGGCACCATACTTAAATGCTTTTCAAATATTGTCTCATTTGACCCCAAAACTTGTCTCATTGGAACTTTTTGGTAGGTGTGAATTTTCATGACATTTAAAAAAATATGTTATGTGATGAGAAGATGAACTATATCAGTGAAAGATTCTTCCACTGTTTTGGCTTAAGGGTATCCATTTTTATTTATTCCATGATAAATGATTATTTTGATTAGTAGATTAAGTCTGAAAAGCAGTGGTGATAAGTGTATACCATACCCCTTTGTATTATAAAGAAATATATGTTTATTATTTTGGAGACCTCTCTGTAGCATTTGATACTGTTTGTATACACTTCATGAATATTCTTGTTTTTTATTTTATTTTTAAAATCCTTTTCATAATTCCATTCCTAATTGCTCCTCATGTTTCTTTGCTGGATCATCAATTATGTCACCATGAAGGCAAAGCGGCATAGTGGATAAAGTGGTGAATTTAGAGTAAGGAAGACCTGAGTTATTAATAATAACTTGTGTAACCTTGAGCACAATATTTAATCTCATTGGATCTCTGTTTCCTTATCTATAAAATGAGGGGATTAAAATTAGATGATCTCTAAAGTATTTTAGGATCTAAGATCAATAAGAAAATATTTATACAAAAAGAGTCCAGCAAGAAGTGACTCCTATTGTATATTATTGATCAGTAAATGATTTTTGATAAGTGGGGTCTCCTCAACCTCAAAGGAAAACTATTAGAAACCTTAAGGTCATAGAAGCAATTATACTATGACTACATCACTATCCACAAAATTATCCCCAAACTTTTTGTCTTTAATCTTCCAATAGCTCTCCTCCTTCCTCCACTTCAACTGAGGACCTCAATTCTTACTGAGAAAATTAAAACTATTTAACATTAATTCTCTTTTCTATTCTTCTCTTTATTCACATCCTCTCGAAATTATTCCCCACTCTCTAATAATTAAGGGTCTCATCTTCTTGACAAGACCAATATCTATACATGTGCCATGGATCCTATTTTTCTATCAGATTACAACTTCAATTATTTTTTCTTTGTCTCCCTCTCTCCTCCCTCTCTCTACCCTCTTTCTTCTGTCTCTCCCCTCTTCTTTTTCTTTCTCTCTCTTTGTCTCTCTCTCTGTCTCTTTCTGTTTTTCTCCTCTCTTTTTCTTGCCCTCCTCCCACTCTATAAAATCTCAGTCTTCAATCTTTGCCTATCTAGCAGCTCCTTCCCTACTTTGCTGATTAGCTAGAAAAAATGCTGGGGCAACTATGAGAAGCTCTGTTTCAGACTTAAACTCTGAATTATTGGGGCTATTGGTCTTTGATACAATCTGAAGCCTGAGAAGGGAAACCTCTTGGAGGTACACCTATTGCCCTTTATTGCTTTTTTTTTTATTGAGAGGGTAAAAGATACAAAGAAAGATAGGTTTCACAACTATTTTGCTGTGAACTGAGATTTGTTGAGAGAAGAGACTTGAGACTTGGAATTGATTAGACAAAGTAGATCAAGGAGCTTGACAATTTTCTTAATTAAAGGAACTGCTTGCCACTGAAAAGGTATAATCCTATTTTCAGCATCCTTTTGAGGATTACTATGAGTAAAAAGAGTTTGTCTAAAATAAAGAATGCTCCATATCAAGCTAGGGTCTCAGTTCATTACCTGAAGTTTCATCAGATGGCTCCCATCTGTACTGTGGGGTGGAATACATGTCAGTTTTGGCTGGTCCATTCTCAATGGGCAGGCTAGGATGTATGGTATGGTAATCAACAGGAGCGCCATTCACAGTGACCAACAGGACCTGTCAAATGAAGTTTGGAGAAAGAAATTTAATTTACTACCATTTATTTTTTTTCTGAAGATTGGTCTTCAGAACATCAGACATCTAAAGGGTGGATCAAAAACAGCTGATGTTTCATATTTCTAATTGCATCTAGAAATATCTGGATGTTTTGAAACCTATCAGTTTTTGCATGGATGTTTAATGTTGCATAAATTCATTAAGTTTTCTTAAAGAAAATTTAGACTTGCCAAAGTGAGTTTAACTTAGACTTTGGAAATGTTTTAAGAAAATAAAGATTTTAGACCATTTATAACTTTATTATTTACTTGTCTCCCTTTTCCTGGTATATAAAGGAAGAAATATCAGTGTTTTCAGTGTTTTTTAACTTCAGCATGTGCCTAATTCTTTTTGATATTTTAAGAAAATATACACTATGGTAGAAAGATAAGCTTGACTTTTTTATATTTGAACTTTAAGTCCAACAATTGAATGCTAACTCAACTAAAACAAAGAAATAAGATCAGAGAAATGAGGAACTTAAGTGCCCCAAAAGAAAACTGAAATAATCAAGTGTTCTGAAATCTTCTGCCATGCCTAAAAAAAATTCTAAGAACTGACAAGCATATGGTCTGACTTCCTAGTACCTCTATATTAAAATATTTCCATTATTGATACTGATATTGGAAAGGATCTTCTCATTGTCAATGGTGGTCTTTTCCTTAAATCCAAAATTGCTTGCTAGTGTAACAGAATTTTCAGGATTTACTCTACATAGGATTTTATAATTTTCAGATGTACTATGATGTAGCTATCACTGCAAATAAGTAAATAAATATATGTATACATATATATACATATATATGATATACATTAAAGAAAAAACCATAGTAAAATAAGAACATTAGCAATTTTATGATGCGAATTGCTTTGATTCCATATTTATTATTGAATATATTTTAATAAGAATAAACCAGGATTGTCTTCTGGTGGCAAAATGCTTCTTAGAATTTTGAATACAATATTTGAAATAAAAATTAGATAAATTCAAATTCATTCCTTTATTTACACATACACAAAAGACAAATCTAACATACTAACATCAGATGGCTTGTAGTCATCTTGGGTCATGGACAACAGCTGAAAAAAGCAATGTAGGAGAGCATATTAATAAAGCATAGCTAAATAAATTAATATTTCTACATCTATACAACTTCATATGTGCATGCACAACTTTTTCCAACCATTACTGAATATTATCTTATTAAGAATTACCATGCAGATTATTAAAGAAAAATGAAGAATTGTACATTAGATGATATCTACTACGTAGTTCCAAATGTTAACACTAAATCAAGTACAAATTAGCAATTGTTTGTCAGTCATATGAATTTTACAAACTGGTTACACAGAACACAAGGGCTTTGTTTTTTAGAATGAAAATATAAAATAGAATGTGTTAACAATTTGTAAATTCTTGTCAGATTAGAGGAGAAGGAGTAGTGATAAGTATTGTGGGGGAAAGAAAAGTAGTAGTGAGAACACCTATATCACAGAATTTTTCAGAAATGGTTTTTATTGAAGACAGTTTAGTATATCTCAGTGTAAAGAAAACCATCCATTTCTGACTTTTAGATTAGGGAATTCTGAGTTGATTAGAAAAGGTATCCTCAGGATTTTGATCAAAGAATCCAAAAGATGATGCTGGGTTGACATTAAGAGAGTAAAACTCTCTTCTTAGCATCCACATTGCTTTTAATGTCATCAGACAAATAAATTTGTAAGAAGACTTCAAAATACATAAAATGCTTTACTAATAATTTCTGTTAAATGACTTTTTAAACTATGCTAGTGTTCAGTTGCTATGTGCAGACTAAAGCTTTACATATTTATCACTGCATTAACTGCCATAGTTTTGTATATTAAGTTTTCTTCTACATTCCTCTAGGGTTAGTGTGGTATGAGAGTGCCAATCATACCTGTTATATTCATCAATTAGTGAAAGCTTGAAATTAAAAATTATTTGAAGGATATATCAAATCAGAGTAGAAGGAAATAGAAAAATTCAGCTCTTATCTACCACTAAATAATAACCCGATTACCCTTGAAAAACTGGAGAGACAGAGAGACAGAGAGAGAGGAGGAATGGTAAAGATCTAATGTGTACAAAAAATATATCAGTTCATTTTGTAGTGGCAGAGAACTAGAAACTAAAGGAATGCATATCAATTGGGGAATGACTAAACAAATTGTGGTATACAAATGTAATGGAATACTATTGTGATGTGAGAAATGAAAGAAAAGATCATTTCGAAGATTGAATGAACAGATATAGTGAAATAAGCAGAACTAAGAGGGTCAATTTAAACCACAGAATCAATATTACAAAAACAATTTTGCAAGATTTAAGAGCTCTGATCAACTGACTGATGAACCCTGATTCCAGATGTCTGATAAGGAAGAATGCTGCCTAACTTATAACAGTGAGATCATATAATAATTAAGCAGAAAAAATAATTTTTTAGGAATACATTTTGCTTGACTATGCTTAGGTAATATAAAAGTTTCTTATTTCTTTTCTTTTTTTCCTTATTAGTTGGGGAGAACTGGGAGGAAGAAAATAATAGAAAAAATAATTTAAAAATTAAAAAGAAAAGAAAAGATAGGGGAATGGCTTCCATAAAAATACTGATGAATATTTTGATGTGGCTTGTTTTGTTTCACACATTCAGTTAGGCTCCCAAAATAATTCTAATTTTTTGTTATATTATGTTATAGTATAACAGGCATGGAGAACATGTCTTTAAAAAAATACATAACCAAAATGAGCAGGTAAAAATTTCTTTCTTAATTTCCCAACTTTTGGGGAAGTACATTCCAGTCTGAACAAACAATAAAAATTATAACAACCATTTACAATATGAATAATTTACTAATGGTTCAAAGTATTAATATGTATCACTGCAAGGAAAAAAGAAGTTGGTTTATCTGGCTCTCATGAATCTATGTACATCTAGACAGCTTTGTTAAACTTATGCATAATTTCCTAAATGAGGCTTTCTGATTTCTAGAGTCAGGCTTTATTTAGTTAAGTTTTGTGATAGTTAATTTAATTTATAGATTCAAATAAGTTATGATGGAAAGAAATCTGTGAGTTCATGTAGTATAAAATTTTCATTTAAAAGATGAATTAAGCCTCAGAGAATTTAAGTAAGTGCCTTGTCCATGCTTATAAAGATAATAAATAGCAGAGCCAGAATTTGAATGCAATTCTCTGATTCCAAATATCATGCTCTTGCCAATTGTTCCCTGTTTAAATGGCCAAAAATAACTGGGCCTTTCATACTGAACCATATTTCATGTGGGCACAATCTGCCTTTTTCCCCCAAGGAACAAATTTTTACCATTCCTCAAAGCACATATGTGTATATGTAAATAAATGTAAAATTTTCATAAAGAATTGTTTATAACTCTATATTCTTTTATTACTTTAAATATTACCTACTCAATAAAGAAGTCAAGCTACTTCCTAAAAATTCATTTCATTAGTGGACTAAATGTTTTCTTTACATTTTCTATTAAAGATGATAATGTACCAATATCTTAAAACATACTTGCTTTCTTGTGTCTGATAAATTAAAAAAATACAAAATGGTATTTGGGAAGGAATAATGAGTTTAGGGTCATAGAACCTGAATTTGAATTCTGTCTTTGGGCTTTAATACATCTATAACACTGGGCAAATCAAAAAGCTACTTCGAGTTTCATTTTAATCAGTAAGAAAATAAAAAAAGTTGTTGAATAAAATGATATGGTCCCTTCCAGTTCTGAATCTGGGATGCTGCTATCTGCTGACATCAAGTTATCAGTGTTAGTCAGTAGTGGTGTAGAGTTAGAAACCAAATTCATTTCTTTCTTTGAAAGACTTTGAAAATTCACTTTGATAATTGTACAGAAGACAACTACATTTGTTTCTTTATCAAAGCCTTTGTGGGTGAGCCAGTTGGGTTTCTGTTTCCTTATACCTGTGTTAGAACCACTACTCAGATTCAACAAGAAAATACCTGCAAAAGAGGCAAATTAAAGGTGAGAAATGGCAGTTTCTTTCTCCAAGCCTTACTTTTCTCTCATCAGTTGGGTAGTGGGTTGCATACCACAGACTTCGCCTTCTTTCTGCAGTGATTTGCACGGGACTGCAAGGCAAATCTTTATCTTCGTCATTGGTTTCATCATCCTGAACCTAAAACACAGAGCAATTCATAAGAGTAGTCTATGCTTCCCAAAACATCTCCTTAAATGTTATCACTGAGAAGCACTATAGTTTCTCTTCTTTACCTTTCTCTATTATATTTCATATTTCATGTACATGTAAGAAATGAAGTATTCTTGAAAATGATGACAATTTTTCACTTCCATTTCTAATTACATCAATATTGAAATATTTTGGGAGCACTTCTGGAGTCCACACTTTCCTATTAGTGTAGTTTAAAGATGATAGCTGTGGAATCTCAAGGTATACTGTAATCTACAGTGGAAATCAAATCTTCACATATTATTAAGAATAAGAATTTATATCTATATATCTCTATTTATATCTATAGCTATATAACCATTAACTTCTTTCATTTGTCTTCTTCCTAAACTGTAGGTAAATGAATCAAAAAGGCTCAATCATATAGAGCTAATTTAGCATGAAATGGGCATTTTAAAGCCAATGGACAAAAATATTGATCCTCAGTTATCTCGAAATGACAATTGGGATTCAAACTTTGCTCCACATAAGGAAATTGGTATGTAAGAAAAAAATATCTAGTGTCCTTCTTCATCTGGTTCTTTTCTATTTCTGGTTCATCTAGAATAGTTTCTAATGTGATTCAACAGTGACAATAATAATTCTCCAAAAAAAGCAGCTTTTACAATTCTGCATTATGCTCCTGCTACTAATTCTCCACTAGAGAAAATATAGTGAATTTCTTTTTATTCTCTTCATTCCTTTCTGTGAGACAGGAAAAATGTAAAACTCTATTTCTCAGGAGGATTGGGATCTTGGAAACATGAAAAAATAGCACAAAATACATAGTTTTATTGTATCAATTACTATTGATTTCAATTTGTAAAGTTGGTACAAAGTAAGTATTAAGAAAGCACTGATGATTGGTTTATCTGCTCTTTTGTTACTTTTGTAATAAATGAGAAGTATGCGTTTCAGGTGATCTTAAAGCCATTAGAGAGAGGATGCTCCTATTCTTAAATAGGTAAAGATAGAAAGGATCATATGATGGATAGGCTATGGATGGGGTAAAGAAGATAAAGAACTCCAAATAATACTGCTTATAGGGATTGATTTTCTGGTGTGTTGCCTTAGTAACAAACAGTAGACTAACAATAAGAACTTTTAGAGAAAAAAAATGAATGCTGCAGAAAAGTTTCCTGTACATGTTAAAGATTCCTCCATGGTTGTATCTCCAAGTATCTTAGTTTCTGAATGTTCCTTAGTTCTTGAATGATCCCTTTGCAAATACAAGACAATGTAGTACAGATAGTTGAGGAACCCAGAATCAAACAATATGTTTATACAGAAGAAACTACCCCTTTCCCAAATATAATCTTGCAAATGATAAAGAGAAGTGTTACAAGATGTAATGAAGGGGCAAGGGGAAAATAGGAAATTTGCATCCTACTAGGTAATTCTTATCCTGGTAGAGGTAGAGTTCAATGGAATTAAGGAAAACTGACATTTAAAACTATTAATAATTATGTATCTAAGAGCAGCAGAGGAAACTTTTACAATTTAATCATAAAACTGATGAGGACACATGTATCCTAGACTCATACGCAAGCTTCTCAGCAGCAGTTTTAGCTTTTTGCCATTACAACTTCAAGATGTTTTTCCCCACGTTGTTTTTGTTTTGTTTTTTAAATTCTGGTTGTTAATTTAAGAGAAAAATTAGAAAAGGGGCAGCTAAATAGCAAAAGGGCAGCTAGATGGCACAGTGGGTAGAGCACTGTTCCTGGAGTCTGGAGGATCTGAATTCAAATTAGGCTTTAGACATTTAACATTTACTAGCTGTGTGACCCTGGGAAAGTCACTTAACCTCAATTTCTTCACACACAGAGAAAGACAGACACACACAGACAGAGAGAGACAGAGAGACAGAAAGACAGAGACAGAGACAAGAGAAAGAGAGAGACAGAGAGAGGGGGGAGGGAGGGAGGAAGAAATAGAGGAAAGAAGGGAAGAAGGGAGGGAAAAGGGGAGGGAGGGAGGAAGACAGAGAGACAGAGACACACACAGACAGAGACAGAGATGGAGAGAGGAGAGAGATATGAAGAGAGACAGAGACATAGACAGAGAGAATTAGAAAAGAGAAAAAATTAGAATTGAAAAAAGGCAAGTAAACTGACAGCTGCAGTCTTTGGATTTATAGTACTTGTACATTATTACTGTTTGTAGTAGAAACATTCAAGGACCCGTCACTGACTGAAACTCATATATTTGTTCTCTTCTCTCATTTCAAAGAGACAATGAATCAACAAGTTTTTGTTATATACCTACTATATGCCAAGCACTATTCTTGGTACTAGGGACACAAGAAAATAGAATGATTCACTACCTAGTTTTCAAGACCCATTATCTATCAACTGGATTATTTCAATAGATGTATTCATTTTATATACCTTTTTAATATACTTATATATGTAAAGGCTTTGTCTCTCAATACAATGAAAACCACTTGCGAGCAGGAACTTTTTCATTTTTATCTATGTATTCCCAAGGCCTAATTCATTGCCTTGAATATAGTTGGCACTCACTAAATATTTATTGATTGACTGACTCCTAATTGAATCATCTTCTTCTAAACTTGCATCTTTATCAGTTCTATTCTTCATGTAGTCAACAAGTTAAAATTTAAAATCACAGTTTTGACCATGTCATCTTGATTATAAAATATTATAAAATTCTTAGCTCAGACTTCTATAATCAAACCGAGACCTATTCCTCCAAGATTTATTTCTAATCATTCCTCTTCTTGCATTGTACATTCCAACCAAAGTGGTCTATTAGCTATTCTCTCAACCTAACATTCCATCTCTCCCAGCTCTGTGTTTTTTCAAACACTATCCTCCCTCTTGGAATGCGCACCCCCTACTTCACACACTTTGGTTTCTTGTAAGGCTCATCTTGGATACTTTCTCCTATAACAGACCTTTACTGAACACTGTGTGGCCTTCTGCCATGGTTATTAGTCTTCTCTTTCTGTACTGATGTATTTTTACTTATCAATATTTTTTTAACTCTAGTAAAATTTATGCTCTTTAAATCATTTTCATATCAAAAGTGCCAATACTCACAGTATCAAATAGCTCTTTAAGAAATTACTTGTAGAGATACCATCTTTTTATCTAATAGGGATATGGGATAGGAAAAAGAGCTGTTTCACGTTTGCCTATGTATCCCCCAAATCATGTATACAGTAGTTACAAAATAAATGTATATTAAATTCATTAGTAAGTAACACAGATTCTCTCAAAAAGGTACTGACAATTCTCTACCAAAGACACTTTTCAGACAAGACCATGGAAAAATCTTTTTACTCTTACAATAGGTTCTTGTAGCCAGAGTCGAATCAGAGTTGCCAGAGTATAATATGTCACCAGTAATAGAATGGGGTTGGCGTGATGATACCAAGACAACTTTGGGTGCACTATGATCTTCCAAGTGCTTGAACAGTTTGTTTGAATTACCGATGTGATGCCAAATAACCTGTTTAAAAGAAATCAGAGAAAAACATGTAAAAAGAAAAAAATACTTTGCAATAATAAATACTGTGTTTAGGGTAAAGCATATATGTTTTATTATACATAGTTTGTAACACTGCTGTCATATCATTCTTATTTCTTAGCTCCAGTGTATGAGCCTCAAGATCTCTAAACATAACTTGTTACAAAGGAAAGAATAATCCCTTGTAGTTGTACAATGTGGATCTGTGTCCAAGCTTTGCAGCTTATACTACTTGGGTGTACTCTGGTATATCATTCAGCTTCTTTGAGTTTTAAGTTATTGATAAAATGAGGTCAATGCCCACTTTCCTCAAAGAGTTATTGCAAGGACTTATGCAAATTCTTTGTGGTTGCTGTTCAGTCATTTCAATTATGTCCAACTCTTTGTGACCCAAATTGGAGTTTTCTTGGCAAATGTACTGGGGTAATTTGTCATTTCTTCCATTTTACCGATGAGGAAACTGAGGCAAACAGCATTAAGTGACTTGCCCCAGGTCACACAATTAATAAATATCTGAGGTTGGATTTGAAGATGAAGACTCATAAAAATGAGTCTTTCTGATTCCATGCTCTTCACTTTATCCACTGAATCATCTAGTTGCCTTGATGGACTATTATTGTAAATCCTAAATGATTATTAATCTTATATGACTAAAATCCAAATCCTAGATAACATTGGCATTAGCTAGATAATCCTTATATCAGCCCAAAATGTCATGAATATTAAATAGTGGAGAAGTAATCATAAATTCACAGCATGCATATTCAGAAGGGACTTCAAGTTCATTAATATGTGGATCAATCAAAAGAACTACAGATATTAATACTGGAGAAGAAAAGATTGGGAAAGAGGGAATGATAACTGTCTTCAAAATATCCTATTATAGAAGAGGGATTAACTTTTGATTTTCCTCAGAGAGTCTAACTGGGAACAATTGACAGAAGTTTTAAAAAGAAAATATAAAGTTCATAAAAGAGGGAAAAAACTCTCATAATTTCTTGGTATTTAATGTCATCTAAAAGCATAATGGGATGCCTTTCAATGAATTATTCTTCATTTGAGATTTTTAAATAAAAAAGTTAGGTGACCACTTGTCAATATATTGTGAAGAGAACTCTTTTCACCTAAAAATTGTACTAGATGATCTCTGAGTTTCCTTTGAAATTTATGATTTTGTGAACATTATGACCACTAAATGAGCATGTTAAAAATGTTGTATCCCTACATGCTACCAGAAACCTAGAAATGAAAAATCAGAGTTGATGTAATTCAACATGTTATCTATAAATATTATTAAACCATTTTAAATAAGATTAATTATGTAGTTACTATTAAACCAAGTCATTGCTCCAATTTCATTGCATGTCTTGTAGACTCTGAATTAACCACGACCTCACATAGATAACCATACCATCCCTGGATAGCCCTTCTTATAACCAAAGTAAGAAAAGGGGGGAGGGGAATCCCAGAATCAGATCTCTGGGCATCACAGCTATATTCTGCTTCTGTGTCTCATTGCCTCATTCAGTACTCATTCCTCTCAATCTCACCAAACTTTCTCCCCATAGTTAAAGGTAATTTCAATCTAAGACCTTTCAGCAACCTTCCCATTATGTGACTCCTTTAAATATTCCCTCAGCAAAATAAGTTTCAATTAGCTGTCACTTGACTTAGTACTTTTTCAAAGCTCAGGTGATACGGGTAGCATTCCAGAATAATTTCCTTGACATGGCATAAAGCAGCACTTTCATTCTCTTTCATTGATATACCATGCAGTAAACTTTATCTAATTTAATTATTATGTATATTAAAAATGCAATGTATATTTTTATATTTTTGTGCAAGTGTTTAAAAAAATTAAATTACAAAGTTTTGCTAAACAAAATTTAAGAAATACTTTTTACCCACTATGTGGAAAATACTGTTAGGTATTTGCAAAATAATAAAAAAAATTCTTGCAGTCTAGGAACTCAAATTCTACAATATGTAAAATAAATACCAAATATATAAAAAGTCAATACAATGCAATTTTTGGAATGGTGGGGTAGAATTATCAATTGAAAATCCTGCTCTGTTAAATAAACAAAATAATCTGTTAATTGCAGGACCAGTATTTATTACTGAATCAGTCAACAAATGCTGATATTAACCAGATTTTATACTTTAACAAGCATGTTATTGCTATTATCTTTATTATTACTATTATTTCTTTAAAAATTAAATTAGCTAAGAGTTTATTCCATTGGTTTATTTTTTTAAAAAAGTTTTTAGTTTTATTAGTTCAATTTTTTTCTATATATTTTTTAAAATTTTGCTTTTCTACGTTTTTGAGGTTTTTATGCCTTAGTATAGAGTTAATTTTTATGAAGGTGCCTTAAGCAGCTGAGAAAAAGGTACATTCCATTCTAGCCCTATTTAAATATTTTCTGTCTCTCTCTCTCTCTGTTTCTGTCTCTGTCTCTCTCTCTCTGTCTCTCTATACACATACACATACACATACACATACACATACACACACACACACACACACATAAAACTTTTCTCAAATTCTATTCTTTTTTAATGCTTTCTTTTTCTCCTCTGAAGTTTAGGCTTATTTAGATTTGAGAAGGGAGAAAATTGAGGTTTCCTATTATTAATGTTTTACTGTTTATTTCCTCCTGTAATTCATTTACCTTTTCTTTTAAGAATTTAGATGTTAAGCCATTTAGTGCATGTAGATTCTGTATTGATATTAATTCATTGTTTATGATACATTTTAGCAAAATGTGGTTTTCCTGTTTATCTATTTTAATTTGGTCTGTTTTTGCTTTTGCTTTGCTGAGATTATTACTATCCCTGAGCTTTTAACTTCAGTTAAAGCATAATAAATTCTTTACCAGTCTCATTTTAAATCCATATGTAATTTTTTCCTGTTTTATGTATATTTCCTATAAACAACATATTGTTGAATTCTGGTTTGTAATCTAGTCTGTTATCCTCTTCTATTTTACAGAGGAGTTTATATCATTCACATTCATAATTGTGATTGTTAACTGTATTTTCTTCCATTCTATTATCTTAGCTATTTCCTTTTCTTTTTTCCCTGCCCATCTTTAAAAGTATGTTTTGCTTACAATTATTGTCTCCCTTAATTTTTTTCCCTCCTTTTTTTTCTGCTTGCCCCTTTCTTTCCAATTCTCTTTTGGATAAATTGAATTTATGTATCTAACTATGTGTGCATGGAAAATTCATAACCAATAAAAAAAAGAAAAACTTTAACATAATGAAAACTTATTACCTGAAACCTGTTACTATTACTATCTAAAATGGGGATAAACCATTTACCATTGCTATTAATGTCTAATATAATGCTAGAAATGTTAGTTATAGAAGTAAGAAAAAATTGAAAAAATAAGCATAGACAAAGAGGAAAGAAGAAAAAAAATGACCATTTTTTGCAGATGACGTGGTTTTCCTTTGAGAATCCTATAGAATCAACCAAACAGTTTATTGAAATAATTAATAACTTTAACAAAGTTAAAAGATATAAGATAAATCCATAAAATTATTAGTATTTTGTGTATTTCTATCAAAGTTCAGCAGGAAGAGATAAAAAAATTCTATTTAAAATAATTATGGTAGTATAAAATACTTGGGATACTACATACCTAGGCATAAACAGGGACTATATAAATACAAACACAAAGATGTTTATACAAATAAAGGCAAATTAAATAAGTTAAGGAATATTACCTGCTCATGGATAGGCTGAGCTAATATAAAAAAGAAAAAAAACCTACCTAAGTAAATGTGCATATTTTTATTAAACTATCAAAATATCCCTGTATTAATAAACTTATTAAAATACCAAAATATTTATTTATTACTAAAAATAATAATAAAACTTAACGGGAAGAATGAAAGATCAATATTATCAAGAGAATTAAAGGAGGAAAAGTGGAAAAGAAGAGGGCTTAGTAGGCTCAAATTTCCCAATTATACTACAAAATCATAATCAGCAAAAAAAAAAATTATAATGGGTAAGCAATGAGAGACTTATTGGTGGAAAAAGATTGCATATATAATATACAAAAGCAAAGAACACAATGGCCTATTGTTTGATAAACCCAATTGAGGGAAGAACTCATTATTCAACAAAAACTGTTGGCAAAAGTGGAAAAATGGTTTGACAAAAACTAAACATAGACCAACATCTTAACTCCAATATAAACTCCAAATTAGCACATTATTAGACTTAAAGGGTTTTATAATAAACAAATTCAAGGAGCATGAAAAAAATTGCCTCTCAATTCTGTGGAAAGGGAAAGAATTCATGACCAATCAGGGATAGAGTAGCTCACTGGAAGTAAAAAGGATAATTTTGATTGCATAACTTCTTATTAATATGGTTAAAATTAGAATTGAAGGAGGTAATAAGGAAAATTTTGCTGCAAGTTTCTTTGATAAAGGTCTCAAACAACATGTGTCTGGATAAACATCTCATTTCTAAGATACAAATGTATTCAAATTTATAAAATTAAGTGCCATTACTCAATTTGTTGATTATCAGAAGATATAAAAAGGATATACTCATTTAGGATACACAAAAACCAAATTATTAATAACTATATGAAAAGTGCTCTAAATCACTGATGATTACAAAAATGTAAATTAAAACTGAAGTATCCCCTCACACCTATCAGATGGGCAATTTTGATAGAAAAGAAAAATGACAAATGCTTCAGGGGCTGGAGAAAAATAGCTCTCTTAGTCTACTGATGTTGTAGTTGTGAACTAAATCAAATCATTTTAGAAAGCAATTTGCAACTATGCTACAAAAGGTCACAAATTGTAATAATAAATTGTATACTCTTTGATCCAGTGATACAACTTTTATGTACCCAGAGAGTTTGAAAAATGAGGAAAAGGGCCCTTGTGCAAAATACATACATGCATATATATATATATATATATATATATATATATATATTTAAATTAGGTATTTTTTTTTGAAGTGGCAGAGGAGTGGAAATTGAGAGAATATACTTCCATTAATTGAGGAACTGTTAAAAAAAACTGTCTTATATGAATATGACAAGATATTATTGTGCTAAAAGAAATAATGAAGGGAATAGTTTCAAAGAACCATCTAGAATAGTTTGCATGAACTGGTGTGAAGTGAAATGAGTAGAAACAGTAATAACAATTTTATAAAGATAAGCAACTTTTAAAGACTTACTAAAGCTAATTAACACAACAGCCAGTTACAATTTCATAGGATGCACAATGAAGCATACTTCTAATTCTAACTATTGAGGAGTAATGGACTCAGAATGCCCAATGAAGCATATATGTATACACACAGAGACATAGGTAATGTGATATTTGTTTTCCTTGACTATAAATATTTCTCATGTTTGGTTTTTCTTACTATCTAAATGGGGGAAGAGAGATGTAAGAAGGAGAGGACTTATAGCTGAAAATTAAATAAAACTAAGTTAGAATTATTAAAAAAAGATTCTGCAATAATAAAATTTTAAGAGAACAGAATTTTAATGAGAACAAGATATAGAAAGACACAATCATCTCAAAATTATATATAACAATTGTTAATAATATACAAACTGTAACCATTCAAGTAATTATATATAAAGAATTCACTGAGTGTGTTTTGATGAAAGAAGAGTAATAAGTGATTTATAGTAGCAGGGAAATGTCTCTCATCAAATGATATTAGTTTTTCTTCTTTTGAAGGACTAGAATGTTAGCTCATTTTCATAATGAGCTGCAAGCCAGCTGGACCTCAAAAGACTAATTATAAAGATACTTTCATCTTTATTGTGACTCTTGACTTGATCAATGTGTTTTTCTTCTTTTATTTTATGAAGCACTCATCATGTCTGACAACATATAATAATTTAAAATTGGCAGAGTTTTATTTTTACTTGTATATGTCAACAGATCTACCAAATCTCCACCTGCTTCCCTAAGTCTGTCTGAATTCCTTCCAGACAACAGCTGTTCTATATCTGGGAGTTGTGGATCATGCTCATTAGGAAGCAATACATAATATAAATGAATGACACTATTTTATTTAGTCTTTTCTTCTCCAGAACTGAGTGTTCTTCATTGTTAATCCTGTATGATAAAGGAAGTAATATACTTAATCCCAGGAAGTAAAACAACAACAATAAAAAAAAATTAAATCAGATAATAAAATGGATTATTATTGATTCAAATGGACAAACAAGGTTTGAAATACAGGTTGTTTTCCAGTGATGAAAACTAGTTCATAATTGTTAAATTGCTGTGAAGCTGAAAAACAGATTCTCTCCAAGTTGAATTATGAGGGACATCCTAAGGAAAATCATTCTAAAACAACCCTTTTCTTGCTTTGTTATTTTAAAGTTAAAAGTTGAGAACATTCAGCAAAATGGTTAGTTTCAAGACAGGGAGAGAAAAAGAAAGGGGATTTCTTGTACAACTTAGTATAGAATTTAATTACATGTATTAGATCTTAATTGGAACTGTTATCAATGGTATCAGAGCATCTCCATAAAGGAGAACAGGCAGATTCTTATGATACCTGGACACTAGGGATACATAAAATATAACATATTCAACAAGTAGCCATATAAGCTCTGTAAGCCGATCATTATCTCCCTTTCTTCCTATTATTGAATAAGAACTTAGTGATAGACACCAAAAGGTATTCAGTACTGATTTTTCTTTTCTGAACATCTCATATTTTGAACTCAAGTATAATACTTTAGAATTAATGCTGATCATTATTAGCTATCATTTCAAGCTTTGTATCACCCGCAAATTTGATGAGCCTGCCAACAATACCTTTATTCAAGTCATTATTTAAAATAGTAGACAGCATAGGGCTATGTATAGAACTTCATTAAATGCTCCTAACACAGGGACAATGAACTATTAATGACTTTGTTAAGTTGTACCTTTCACCCCATTCTGAATATATCTAATTTGTATTGTTATGTATTATCTCATTGTCCCATAATAAATAGATCAAAAGAGGTATTTTATTGAATATTTTGCCAAAATCTTCTTGGATAGTTTAATGATCTTTTATTTCACCAATGTAGATATTCTCTCCAATGGTACAGACCATAACCTGTCCATTCCTGATGCAATGTAACTTCAGTATATGTCAACTCATAAAATTTCTATACCCAATATGCTATGACACTTCCTCTAAGTCTCTTGATATAACTGGGATACCAGTAGAGCATATAACCTTTCCATCCTTTATCCCTTATTCTTGTTTTGCCACCTTCCTTTTATATTTACACATCTTTCTTATAATTTAATAAGCACTTACCAAGTGCCTACTATATGTTGTGTACTGGGCTAAACCCAAGAGATAAAAAAACAAAAGTGTGTCACTATTTATTAAAGAAATATAAATTAAAACAATTCTGAGGTGTTACCTCACATCTATCAGAGTAGCTAACATGACAGGAAAGGAAAAAGACAAGTTCTGGAGGGAATGTGGGAAAATAGGGACACCTATGTACTGAGTGGTCTCTGTAAACTGGTGCAATCATTATGAAAAAAACATTTTGGAACTATGACCAAAGGGCAAAAATGCTATAAGGCATATATGCACAAGAGATCAAAAAAAGGAAAAGGACCTATATGAATAAAAATATTTTTAGTAGCTCTTTCTGTATTGGGAAAGAATTGAAAACTAAGGGAAAACCCATGAATTAGGGAATGGCTAGACAAATTGTGGTATATAATTGTTATAGAATGCTACTAAGCCATAAGAAATAAACAGAATAACTTTGGAAAAACTTTTTTTTGCAATATTTATATGAACTGATGCAAAGTGAAATGAATAGACCCAGAGACCTGGATATACCTAATAGAAATGAAAGACAGTTACTGTAATCAATACAATGATCCCAGACAATTCCAAAGGTTATGAAGACTAGGCTGGAAATAGGATAGGTTGCCAATGGGTTCTGCTACTCTGTAATTATTTTCTTGTTAGTGACCACTGTCAGCAATTGTTGCTGGTAGTGTTGAGAAGGTGGGTTCAATTTTCACAACTATTTCTCCTCTCAGTAATAGATGCAGAAGCTGAATTGGAAGTAGGTCTGGTGGTTGGCGGGGGGCAGAGGTGTTGTGGCTGTTATTCCCAAACTCCTTGGTTTCAGGAATCTGGGTTATCCTTATTAGAGTTTGACAGGAGATGTAGTAAAGATGGTGGTGGTGTAGTTTGACTTTACTTATACATACTGCTTCCTGACTCTCCTTTAAGGTATTTTGCAACTTCTACAGAGAGAAAAGAACAAGAAGAAGTGGATATGAAGAAGAATGAAGATTCACATTTTGTGCAAAAAAATCCCTTATTTTCATATTGTTTTGCTGAATATTAGAATGTTTGCTGTCTTATGCAATATAAGCATTTAATGAACGTTGAATGAAGAAATAAAATAGATTCTCACTTTCCTGTAGTAGTTTAAGTGACAAGCTTCCTAAGGCAGGGAGATGCATTAAATGACCATCTGAAATCCCTTCCAATTCTAAAACTTTCTAAATACATCAAAATATTTTGGATGTTTCCAAATATTTAACATTGCCTGGCTGAATGCAGTCTAAATTTTCTGTAATAGTTTACTTTCTGGCTGAGAAAAGGAATATATCAGTCCAAGTGAACAGCAGATTTTTATGTTTGCATATAGTAACAATCACAAATTGTGCATTGTAAGGATACTTTTAATTCTAGTATTTCTCTCACAACTCTGCCACAATCATTGCAGAATGTAGATTTCAGAAGAAATATCACATTTTTCTCCTCTATGTATGTATATATATATACTTGATAATTTTATTAAATCCCAGTTTCCATAGCCAGATCAAAGTTTTTCCATCCAAAGTTTTGCAAGAATATAGGAAAACCTATTCTAAAGATCTGCTGTAGATGAAAGATCTACTCATCATATTTTCTGCCATGTTTCAATTCCAAAGGAAAATTAATTCCCAATACAAAGATGCTGATGAAAGAAAATCAAATATTTGGATCACAAGTGCAAATGTCACCTGTATTTTTATATGTAGTAAAGACCATGACAAAGCAACAAAGACCAAATGTAAAGAAAATGATTCAGTCCCCAAGTGTGAGGAGCAAGTCATAAACATAATATAAAATGATGGGAAGATAGCTTTTAATTAAAGTAAAACTTATTTTACAAAAATTCATAAGATCTACTTAATTAAATGTTTCATCTGAGATAAAATATTGAAGCATTATTTTTGAAATATTATTTGCCATATAATCTTTATTATATTTTTCATTTTATAAAGCTAATAATGACATTGTTTCTGATACAGCATAACTTGACATTCTTATAGTTTGGGCATTTGTGAGCAAATGTAACTCTTAGACAATTTAATACATCTGAAACAAAATATGAACTAAAGCAGCTCTTTGGTAGGAATTCATATCTGAGTATAGGGATGATGGGATAGTATAGGGATGTATTTTATCAGATAATCACACTGGAGAGCTGTTTTCTTTAAATTTAGGATTAATATTTCCTCTATGGCTACTGTGAGCAGAAGAGGAAGGATACAAGGACAGAGAAGAAAAATCTCTGGGTTAATCCCAAAGGTTTAATTTAAAAGAAAGTTGCTAAGGAACTACATCTCAGGTGTAAACTACAAATCTCTTTTATTGTGAAGGTACAAGAACCTTGTTAATGTCATCATTTGAACCAGCCTGGTTTTGTTCTGAATCTTACATTTTAATGATCAATACTTTTTGGAAGGCATGTATCAATAAAATGTCACAGATACAGAGTAGGTACTTTTCTCTGTGCTTCTGTTTCCTCATATGCAACCTCACGAGGCAGTTGACCTAAATCACCTCTGTGGTTCCTGGCAGATCTAAAATCTATGATCCTATGATCTCAGAGGATCTTTTCAATTCTGACATTCTGAGAAATATTATCCATTCATTTGGGTATGCCTCAAGTTCTGCTTCTTCCCTAAAGCTTTTCCTTGTCTCTTCTAGTTCACATTGTCTTCTTTCTCCTCAGAATTTTCTGGTATTAACTGTTTGCACACTTCATGTTGGTACTCATGAAGGTACCCTGCAAAGATCACTCCTTAGATCCTCTCTTTTCTTACAGAAGAATACACCTGTTTTCCAGAGCTAAAGCCCAGGAAGTAACCTTGGCATCATAATAATCCTTTGCATTCCCCTTCTGGATGAACTCTGCTACAATTAAATCTCAGAATTAGCTCAAACAACCCCCAAGTAGTCCTTGAAATTGGACAAGCACCTGAAGGAACCATGTTCTGGTCATGAAGCCCTGATGTGAATAGAATTTTTGTCACCAGGCAAACTTGCCTCATTATTGCTATTACACTTCACTGCTCGGTTCTTTGTTTAGTCACAGCTATATGTGTCAAGGCTTAGTAGCCTTGCAACCTTGGGTTTTCTAAGGCTTTAGAGAGATCCCATCACACATGTTTAGTTTGCCTCCTCCAATAGAATAAAGAAGGCTTTAAAATAACTTATGACCTCTGTGAGTTATTTGGTTTTATTTTGTTTTATTTTTCAGAATTAACAGTTGCTCCACATTCACTACGAGCACTTTGGTATTTTTAGAGTTAATAGTGCATAACTTCTGTGACTGGTATCAAGAGTTGACTAAGGCTTAATAATAATAATTAAAATATATATAGTTAATATCTAGTAAACATTTATTAAGCATCTGCTCTGTGCCAAGCATTTTGCTAAGCTCAGAGGATACAAATAAGAAAAAGAAAGACCATCCTGTCCTCTATTAATTTATTAAATAATGGGGAGGAAGAGGGAGACTTCACAAACAGAGGTTAGTGCTGGACTCTGATGTTTATAGAGTCAAAACCAAGCAAAACTACTGAAGGGAAATGAAGAGAGAAATGGATAGAAAATTCTGAGCCTCTTATAAAAGGTTGGAGGAAGGAGATGCAGAAAGAGGCTTTAGGAGATTTTGTTCTGGTTAAGCCCTCCAGTTAGTGAGGAGAGGTATTGAAGGCGTTAAGAATCAAATTGGCTCATGGGGCAGCTAGGTGGCACAGTGGATAGAACACCAGCCCTGAAATCAGGAGGATCTGAGTTCAAAACTGGTCTCAAACACATAACACTTCCTAGCTGTGTGATCCTCCGCAAGTCACTTAACCCCAATTGCCTCTGATTATAAAAAAAAAAAAAATCAAAGCTCAAGTTATCTCTAAGATCATGAGATTTCTAGTGTTCTGCTTATTTTGGGGAAAACATGATGCTCCCAAGGACTAAATTGAGTAGAGAAGCTACTAAGAAATGAATACTTTACAATTAATAAAGAAGTTTTTCTCACAGTAATTTTATATGACAGGTAGAGCCAAATATTATTCCCCCCTGTATGATGAGGAAATGGCTCAGAAATATTAAGTAGCTTTCTAATGGTCAAAATTTATTAAGTGATAAAACATGGACTTGAACTAAGGTCCTTCAATGACAACATCTAGTATTTTTTATAATATGTCACACTGCCCTTTCCCCCTAATTATCTCCCTTTTAAATTGTTTCATCTGCAATATGTCATCTTAATGAAGGCAGAAATATGGAATTTAGGGCCTGTTCTTTGAATCAGCAAACACATGTATACACAATACAATACAGATCACATGATATTTTAATAATTCTAGAATCTGTAATTCTATTGGTGTGGATGTTTGTTCTGTCCATTCACAGAGATTACAGGTCCTCAGAAGAGTCTTAAAAATTGCTACATCTGAAGAGTTTATCATGCCTATCTTCTGGTGAGGGTCTCTGAATATAGCCAAGCTAGTCCTTCATAAAGAGTGACAGAATTTTCATTTTTTCTATTACAAAATTTTATAGCTGATGTTGAATAATTGTTTTTTTTTTACTATGAAGGAAGAAATACCTCAGAAATCTTCAAGTTTTCATATAACAGCAAAACTATAGCAAAAGCTTAGAAGGTTGTTGATAGGAAATAGTAAATGAACTTCAATATAGGACAAGGTGTGCTAGAGCAATCTTGAGCTGACTCACAAGAGCAGATTGTAAAAATTTCATTGTATTTTCACATACTATATTCACTACAATGAGGTATACAATACAGTTTATTATTGTGTTGATTTTTTCTGTTGAGTTAAAATTATGGGGAATAAACTGTTAAGAATGAAGGATAAACTTAAAAATGTACCATGAATACATATTTTCCCAGGGAGCAAGTTGATAAATGCTTACTGGCACAAGCCTGAATATAATTATAATTAAATATCTGTCTTCCTTTCCCTGTGTTTTGGTTACTTTCAGTAACACCTCCAACCAGTAGGTCCTTCAGTAACCTTAGATTCAGGGACCAAGACTATTGTTAAATAGAAGATAGAAACCTTATTATATAAGTGGGACCAGTTCAGCATTAATATTGGCCATACTAGTTGACAATTCCACTTTGTTCTAATACTTTTGTACCAGTGTGATAACATTTCACATTTAAATAGCCCTTTAAGACTTATAAATCATTTTCCTCACAGCAGTTCTGTAAAGAAAGCATTGAAATATTTATCATCCCCATTTTACAGATGAGGATACTAAAGCTTAGAAAAGTTAAGAGATTTACCCATGTTCCTATAGCTAATAAATAACAAAGCTGAATTCAAACCCAGGTCCCTTTATTCCAAGTATACTTAATACCATGATTCTTTTTTATGTATTTTAAAAGATAAACTACCTTCACAACATTCCCCAGGGCAAAGTTTTATTTTATTTTTTTAAAATTTGGTGCAAACAATAAGGGATATAAACTAGTAATGAAAATTTTTAATATTTATCGTTCAAACACATATTTACTCCATCTAAACTTTTCAGCATTTAACAAATCAGGTCTTTGTCCAGTACCCTAGTCTACTGAACATTTGGTTCATGTCTTTTGCCTCTAGTTCTGGCACACCTAAAATCTTGTTTCCATCAGGAAACTGATGCTTGACTTCTCTAATGCCATCTTATACTCATTTGTTGAGACTTCGCCTTGTTCACAATGTATAATGAGAATTCCTTAATTCTGCTTGCTTCTGAGCCTCCCATTATTCACTGATAGCTTTCACATGAAAGCTTTCCTATCCATTATTCACATGAAGCTTTCCTATCACCAGTCCTGGCCTTGGGGCTAGTTTGACCTCCAGAGTCTAACCAACACCAGTTTGACTCATTCTAACAAATTTGGTGATCTATAGATAAACATGGATAGATGGTCAAAATTTTCAATCTTCTCCAAAATATTGGTGTTATGTCAACAAATCCCCCAAACAATCTATAGAAATGCTAAATTCAAGAACCTTGCCCTACTCACCTAAGTTAATGTCTGGGAAAACTGATTAGTGACATGTCAAATTAACCATGGAAATGGAATAACCAAGTAAATTCCAGGTATTATAATAGGAAGAATTCCGCAGTAAATACATTTAGGGGAAAAACTTAATTCAAGCCATATTTTAAAAATGATATGCTAAGATCTCACAGAGGAATTAATCATCTCTTTGGAAACATAGACCTAATGTAACACTACTGTCAAAAAGGGATGCCAGGAATCATCATAGGAAGAGAGCAGAAAACATTACCTCCTCATTGAAAAATGATACATTTGTACCTGGAATACCTAGAATAATATATTAAAAGAGATGAATTAGGATGGCTATAAGTAAACAGAAGCTTCCAAACGACAATAATGTAAAATGATGAAAAACAAACTGGGTGAGATAAATGCAGCCCAAATCCATTAAAGAAGGTGATGGTAAAATGGAGTGTAGACTGATTCAGTAAATCCCAAAATATTAAAAATAGAGAGTATCTTACAATTTGAGAAAAGTAGTTCTAGACAAATACAAGACAGTATAATTTTCACTGTCATAGACAAGGTCATCAAGTCTAATATCCTAATTTTAAAGAGGAAAAAACTGAGCCAAAGAGGATACCTGCTGATTCCAAATCTCATGCAATGCACCATGCTGTCCCAAGTTTGCATAATGAAGAAAAAACTTAGGTAGTTCAGATTAAAAATACATGCAGACTTGAGAAGATTTTAGATAAATTAATAGAGTAGCAGCTCAAAATTATTTATAACAGGAGTTAGGAAAGTTTCAGGAAGTTACTTCTAAACCCTGTGAAATTAATATGACAAAGATAAGCATTGTGCCTTCCCCCAACTACATCCCTTTATGGAACCATGAAACCATCGAGTTCTAAAGACTGAAGTGTAAATCCAGATGAAAACTTTTAGGGATTTCTTTTTATTAACATACAAAATATTTTGTAATACAATGTGCCATCTCAAAATGAATCTAAAATTTCCAATGACTGAGGAATTTGTACCTTAAAAAGATTTTTAGAGAAGCTATGAAAAGGTTTATAAAAATTAATTCTTCAAAATTCATATATAGAAAGGATCACATCAGGCACTGACTTAAACTCAAACCTTTTTCCCTACAAATTCGTAACACAAAAACACACACACATATACATCCATTGCCTTATGATGCATATGCAAACATACGTAGTAATCCTCTGTTTGTGCGGGAATCTTTCCAAACTAAACTGCACATTTGTTTAAATAAATATACTTGACACCTGTTAAATAAAAACCCTTCACTAGTTGCATGCTGAAATCTCTCTTGGTCTTAGAAATAGATATTAAAATTTGAAAGTTTGTTTTTCTATTTTATCTTGCACAGAAAGAATGAAATTGGGAGGGAGGAGTCTAAAGTTAATTGTTTTTGCTTCTTTTTTCTCTAAACGAGTTATGCTGTGTCACCATACATCAAACTTGTTTAGTATCCTGGCTAACAGTGCCACAGTTTCTGTATTCTTAGCACTTCTTCTTCTTGTATTTTACTATTATTCTTTAAAAACAAACAAATAAATTATTTTAAATTTATAGAATAAGATAAGCATTTCCATAATTTTGCACATACAAAAGATGATTGCACATGAAACTGTAAACATAGTATACACAATTCACTCTTCTATTCAAATATACAAGAAAGTCCCAAAATTAAAACCCCAAGGAATATCATGGCCAAATTTCAGGACTATCGCACCAAGGAAAAGATATTGCAAGCAGCTAGAAAGAAACAGTTCAAATACTGAGGAACTGTAATTAGAATTACACAGGATCTGTCAGCTTCCACACTGAAGGATCGAAGAGCCTGGAATCAGATATTCAGAAAGGCAAAAGAACTTGGATTACAGCCAAGAATAACCTATCCAGTTAGAATGAGCATCATCCTCCAGGGAAGAAGATGGTCATTCAATGATACAGAAGAATTTCACCTATTTCTAATGAAAAGACCAGATCTGAACAAAAAATTTGACCTCCAAACACAGAACTCAAGAGAAGCATAAAAAGGTAAAAAGGAAAGAACTCTTGAGAACTATATTTCTACTATAGGTATCCTTAAAGAATGGGGGTATAATTCGATTTTTCTTTGATAATAACGGAAAGGAAATTAGAGGTGGAAGGGATACCATACTGAAAGAAAAGGGGGGGAAGGAGGCAAAATAAAGTAAAAATAAAGGAGGCAAAATAAGGCAAAATCTCATAAAGAGACATAGAATATCTAATATAATTGAGGGAAAGAAGGGAGGGCGATGAGTATTGTGTAAACCTTACTCTCATTAGATTGGACTCCAAGAGAGTATATCAGACACATTTGGCTTCAAAGAAAGGCCTGATCCTCCTTGTGGGAAGGTGGGAGGGAAAGGAGGAAAGGAAACGGATAAACTAATAGAAGGATTAGGGGAAAGGTATAAAGGGGAGGGAGGGACTCTAAAGGGAGGAGGACTATTGGTGGGAGGTGGTCATCAAAAATAAATACTGGGGAGGGGGGAAGGGAGAGAGGGGAAAGGGAAGAGAAAATCATAACTCTGGGTAAATAAGATGGCAGGGAATACAGATATAGTTATTTTAACTGTGAATGTGAATGGGATGAACTCTCCCATAAAACAGAAGCGGGTAGCAGACTGGATTAAAAGCCAGAATCATACAATATGTTGTTTACAAGAAACACATCTAAAACATAGAGATACATACAGACTAAAGGTAAAGGGCTGGAGCAGAATCTTCTATGCTTCAGGTGAACTAAGAAAGGCAGGGGTAGCAATCTTTATCTCAGATCAAGTAAAAACAAAAATAGATCTAATTAAAAGAGATAAGGAAAGAAAGTATATTTTAATGAAGGGTATCATAGACAATGAAGCGGTATCAATACTAAACAAATATGCACCTAGTGGTATAGCATCCAAATTCCTAGAGGAGAAACTAACAGAGATGCAAGGAGAAATAGTAATACTATACTAATGGGGGATCTCAACCTTGCTCTCTCAGAATTAGATAAATCAAATCACAAAATAAATAAGAAAGAAGTTAGGGAGGTAAACAAAAGGCTAGAAAAGTTAGGTATGATAGATCTCTGGAGGAAATTGAATGGTGATAGAAGGGAGTTTACTTTTTTCTCAGGGGTTCATGGAACTTATACAAAAATTGATCTTGTGTTAGTGCATAAAAGCCTCAAAATCAAATGCAGAAAAGCAGAAATAGTAAATGCATCCTTCTCAGATCATGATGCAATAAAACTCACATGTAATATAAGGCCAAGAGAAAATAGGCCACAAGTTAATTGGAAATTACATAATCTAATCCTGAAGAATGAATGGGTGAAAGAGTAAATCATAGACACAATCAATAATTTCATCCAGGAGAATGACAATAATGAGACAACATACCAAAATTTGTGGGACACAGCTAAAGCGGTTATAAGGGGTAATTTTATATCTCTATATGCTTACTTGCATAAAACAGAGAAAGAGAAGATCAATGAACTGGGCTTCCAATTAAAAAAGCTAGAAAAAGACCAAATTAAAAACCCTCAATTAAATACCAAATTGGAAATTCTGAAAATTAAAGGAGAGATCAATAAAACTGAAAATAAGAAAACTATCGAATTAATAAATAAAACTATGAATTGTTTTTATGAAAAAAAACAACAAAATAGATAAGCCTTTAATTAATTTGATTACAAAAAGGAAAGAGGAAATCAAATTGTTAGTCTCAAAAATGATAAGGGAGAACTTTCCTCCAATAAAGAGGAAATTAGAGTAATAATTAGGAGTTTCTTTGCCCAACTTTATGCCAATAAATTTGATAATGTAAACGAAATGGAGGAATATCTACAAAAATATAGATTGCCTAGGTTAACAGAAGAGGAAATAAATTATTTAAATAGCCCTATTTTAGAAAAAGAAATAGAACAAGCTATTAATCAACTCCCTAAGAAAAAATCTCTAGAGCCAGATGGATTTACATGTGAACTTTACCAAACATTCAAAGAACAATTATTCCCAATACTATATAAACTATTTGAAAAAATAGGGAAAGAAGGTGTACTACCAAATTCCTTCTATGACACAGATATGGTGTTGATAGCTAAACCAGGTAGGGAGAAAACTGAGAAAGAAAACTATAGACCCATTTCCCTAATGAATATTGATGCAAAAATTTTAAATAAGATTTTAGCAACAAGATTACAGAAAGTCATCCCCAGGATAATACATCATGACCAAGTAGGATTTATACCAGGAATGCAGGGCTGGTTCAATATTAGGAAAACTATTAGCATAATCAATTATATTAATAACCAAATTAACAAAAACCATATAATTATCTCAATAGATGCAGAAAAAGCCTTTGATAAAATCCAACACCCATTCCTATTAAAAAACACTGGAGAGTATAGGAATAAATGGGCTTTTCCTTAAAATGATTAGTGGTATCCAGTAAAAACCTTCAGCAAGCATCATATGTAATGGAGTCAAAGTAGAACCATTCCCAATAAGATCAGGAGTGAAACAAGGCTGCCCACTGTCACCATTATTATTTAATATTGTCTTAGAAATGTTAGCTTT
>JAJPUD010000850.1:0-31987 GCA_023553655.1 Myrmecobius fasciatus | reverse complement strand
TGAAGAAAGCCATATACACCCAGAGAGAGGGATGTGAAATGTGGATCACAACATAACATTCTCATACTCCTTGAATGATGTTTGCTTACATTGTGTTTCCTTTATCTGATATATCTTTTGTGTAGATAAGATTTTTCTTGCACAACAATGATAAGTTTGGAAATATGTATACATATATTCGATTTGCCAATATTTTAACATAATTAACATGTAGTGGATATCCTGCCATCTAGGGGAGGGGTGGGGAGTTGGGGGGAAAAATTTGTAACAGAAAGCTATGTAAGGGTTAATGTTGAAGAATTACCCACACATATGTTATGCAAATAAAAAAATTTAAAAAAATTTTAAAAATTAATATATATATATACAACAAAGTTATCCTTTAAATTCATATTTTTCTCTCCCTCCCTGAGATAGGGCCATTAGACATAAATAGGTATATTTGCAAACTTATTCTATTGCTTTTACTCTTAAATGTTTTTCCCCACTTTCCAGTTTTATCATAGGATCATAAGATTTTAGAACTAAAAAAAGAAATTATGAATAGATCATCTAACATATCATTATTTTGTAGATGAGGAAACTAAATTTCAGAGATTGCAGATAGTATAATGGAATGAATACTGTCTTGAGAATCAGAGAATCTGTATTTAAATCCCATTTCTGATTTTTAGTATTTGTATGATCTTGGGTAAGTCACTTATCTTCTTAGGGCCTTAGTTTCTTCATTTGTACAATGAGGGGGTATACTCTTGCTGACTTTTAAGATCTTTCACATTTCTAAATCTGGAATCTTATGAATTGTAAGGGCAGTTAGGTGGCACACCAGATAGAATATTGGCCTTGAACTAATTTTCATGAGTTCAGATCTGCTCTTAGATACTTATTAGCTGTATAACACTGGGCAAGTCACTGAACCCTATTTGCCTCAGTTTCCTCAAATGTAAAATGAGTTGCAGAAAGAAATGGCAAAGCACTCTAGTATCTTCACCAAAAAAACACTATAAATGGATCCCCCCCAAAAAATCAGACATGCCTGAAAATGACTCAACAACAAAGAGATATAAGTGTTTTGAGACTGACTTGTTCAGAGTCAAATTGATTGCAAATGGTAGAGCTGAAAATGTAGCAAGGCTTTCTGATTTATAAAGTCAAATGATATTACAGACCATTTCATTTTCCTCCTCAGCTGCTGCCTGACTTCATTTAGAAGCTTTTGGATTTTCCCTAAAAGTTACCCTTTAAATCCATAGAAAAACTCAACTCTATTTTCTCACAGTAATAGATTGAGACAATGTAGCTATAGCCTTAGAATATGTTACCACACCACTACTACCACCAAAGAGAAGGCATCCCAAAGGATCCTGTAACAATTCATAAACTTTATTCATAAAACCTTAAATTTCAATTAGGGAATTCTTAAATAACACTCATGCTAAAAATACTTTGAAGAAAATCATGTCTATATGTTATCTCAACTTTTCTTTTTCACACGACAGTGAGAAACTCATGAAATTTCTCTTGTAAGGAGTGTTGGTAACACATTTCAATTATAATCTCCAACAATCCATATATATTAATACTCTAAGAAATGATATGTCAGCTCCTCAGCTCACAAAACAAGTTCCTCTCTTTTTGAATACAGAATCTTTTCAAATAAGCTTGATGATGAACTGGAACAACTTAATAGTGCTTGTGTCATTATATAGGAAATCTGAGAAGGAAAGACAAATCATTCCAGTAATTTTGCCAAATTTTGCAGCAAATCTTCAAAGTTGCTAAACCCTCTAAGCATCCATTTTGGTTCAGTTCAATAGCACTAAGGATTTATTAAAATACTAAATGCCCAGTACTCTCCTATGCTCAAGGTACTCAAAGACAAAACAGAATAATTCCTGTGTATACTGAATTTATATTCTACAGAAAAAGGATACAATCTGTGCATTAAAAAGTCATTTAAGAGCATACACACAATGCATAGAAATTCCAAGAGGTAGGGAGAGAATTTTAACAATAAGGAGATCACAAGCACTGCAGTCTATATGAACAAAGCAAGGTTTGTCATCACTATTTCACTTTTGGAATTAGCCTTTTGAACATGGGCTATGGACTGAAATTAAGAATCATGATGGTTAGACAATACATTTAATTATCCTTATTCCTAAAGTAGTTTTTAAATTTGCCAAATTGGCTTATCTAAAATAGTTTACTGGAAAACTAATGAGATCTCACTGCTCTCTTCTGAAATTAAGAACATGCCTAAACATTCAAAATTATACATAAGGGACCATCATTTCAAATAAAAATTTTAATAAATTTTTTTAAAAAATAATTTTCTTAAAAAGATCTTGTTAGAATTCAGTTTTATGGAACAAACCATGATCTTGTCACATAGAAACAAATGGCCTTCCCCTCCATTTCCACTGCTACCATAAATTTCATGGCAAATCTACTAATATACTACTATAATCCTAAGCATACAACTTTCTATTTTAAAAGAAAGTATTACATATAGTTGGTGCTATATTTACTAAGAACAAGTATTTTGAATATATGTGAGAAAATAGATTATGTCCTAGCTATATAAAACAGATCTAGCATCTCCCTTATATATTTTGGGATCACTGAATGGATTAAAAAACATCTGTAGAATTCCCTTGACTAGGATTCACAAAGGTCAAAAGACATCTCCCAAGAGCTACTTGCTACTCTGGGGGATAAAGAGAATGAGAATAGGTAATAGTCATATAGAAGTTTATTTCTACGTCTCCCAGATTCTGTGGGTCCAGACTTATTTTTACTTATACACTGATCAAGTGTATAAGTACTTGAGCCACTCAAACTACGGCAGTGTGGAAGTGATAAGTGGGGAAAGAAAGGAGATGTAGAATCTTAAGTAAGAAATGCTCAATTTCTGAAACAAGAGTTTAAAGATAGATTTTATGAAATTTCCTAAGTGGTTAAAAACAAACAACTTATTAAAAATAAAGCAAATAAAAGATGGGCTGCCATTCTGTTGTTGTTGCTATTATTAGATATAATTAATCAAGCAATGATGTTTATGTTGTTTCTAAATAGAAATTAACTTTGACACTTTTTCTGAACTAGGGTGTCTGGAAAAAAGTAAAATCCCCTCTTTAAATGCAGAACTTATATTAGATCAAAGAAATGTGACAAATTACTCCCTAAAATGATTTTATTTCCAAGTTTTATTACAATATGTTATTTATGTACCATATGGCACACTATTAAAACAATTCTAGTTTTTGGCATATAACTGAGAAGAAGATATCTTATACCAAGAGTTATCTTTTCCTAAAATTACATTCTTATAGTTTACTATGTATAAAGTGCCTGACAGTGTTCAGAAGGAAGAGAAGCAAAAGACAGAAAGAACAATGGTTTGGTTGTCAAGAAACACTGATTCTATTCTCAACCTGAGTCATTTAACATCTCCGTGAGCCATATTTTCCTAAGCTGCTGACTAGTTCCAGTTATAGAATGTATATCTTATTTTTTCTGGACACTGTATTTGTTCTCTGCTCTCTCCTTGATTTCTTATTCTTTCTTCTTTCCTAGGTTACTTTCTAATATCCTATTAGGAATATTTCATACTCTGTTATAAGTGGAAAGGTCTTGTACTATCTCTTTTCATTAATTGTTCAGATTGGATAGCATTTGTATTATATATAACTAACTACGAACTACCTAAGGCAGAAAAGAACAGAATTCTCAGTGTCTATACCCTAGCGTAAATTCACATTATGTCTCTCAAAGTTTAGTCTACTTTCAAGTGACTGACCTCTGACATGAATCAAGACCTTGGATGAATTCAAAACACTTGGCTCAAGCAATAATTTATATAGGGTTTCATTTCATGACTATAATGATGACATATGGGTACTTGACAGCAACCTGACTCAGAACATTTGTTCTTGACTAGATAAATTGGATTGAGTTGGTTTTCCCACCTTTGGTTCTTTCTCTGTCAGTTGACTCTTTCAGTTCTCACAGGTTTCCTTGTTCTGCTTTGATGTGTTTTTAATTCTGTACTTTAAGAATGGACTTTATTCCAAGGAAACAAACAAAAGTTGTAGCTCTTAAAAGGTACATTTCAATACAGTGGCTATTGGTATGAGGACAGTCAATAAAATAACAGCTACCAATCAATTCCATTAAGAAAAAAAAAATGTGGCTCTAGCAGGACAATACAAGGATTGGGAGTACTGAAGAGAGAAAAGGCAATGTTTTTACTAATAAAATACTTATTCTTTAAGAATATACAGGAATCATTTTCAGAAGTCCAGAGAATAAGTTTTGAGCAACTTCAAGGGTTTATATATTATTTTTAGAAAATGTTTCAAGTATTTTTTCTAACTTCCAGAGAGCCTGAAAATTCTTGCCCACCACTGAAGAAATTGTAAACTCTGAAAAATGCATTGATATTATTATTGAGAAGCAGGATTGCTTCCAATTAGAAAAATTCCTAAATAGAGATGGAGTGATAACTATAACTTTGAACCATACTATGAAAGGTTAGGAAATTTATGCCAAAGATAGAAATAAACATGCTTCAGTAGCCAGGTTCCTCATCTGACATAAGCCTCATTGAAACTTAGTCATAAAAATATGCTAAAAATCATCTATGATAAAAGTGTGGTTTCAGGATGAAGAATCAAAGAATATATTTTAAATCTTGTGAAACCATTGACAAATTATAGAAAACAAGTGGTTACAGGAAAAGGATATGTTCCATATTCAGTCTTTTAAAGATGGATAAAGTTGAAAAATGCATTTTTGTGTAAATAAATTTAATTATTTTACATTGTTCCACTTAATTCACATACCATTGTAGAAAATATCCTATTGCTATGTATATATGAAATATACATAATACAAATGTGCATTTATATAGTAGACACATCTAGGGATTAGAGCTCTGGAATAACAGGAAAAAATTGAATATATAGTTATATATCTATAATTATATGTTATATCCAATGATAAGTGTGGAAATATGTATACATATATTCGATTCGTCAAGTATTTTAACATAATTAACATGTAGTGGATTTCCTGCCATCTAGGGGAGAGGTGGGGAGTAGGGGGGAAAAATTTGTAACAGAAAGCTTTGTAAGGGTCCATGTTGAAGAATTATCCATACATATATTTTGCAAATAAAAAGTTTTAATAATAAAATTATATATATATAATTATGTTATAATTATAAGCAAAGAAATAGTAAGATCATTAATATGAATAAGATAAGAAAGTCAAGTGAGATTTTATTAGAGTTGTTAGAAACAGATATATTAATCAATAATACAAAATGATTCGATGAAATGTGTATGTTTTGAAAGCATTTCAACAAAAAGCAAACATGTGAACAAGAAAATTGTAAAAAAAAAAAAAGACTCGAGGTTCTTTGACTCTCTCTCTTTATAACTATATAATTATATACTCTGCAGAGTACAGAGATTAAAAAAAATTGTCCAATACTGCAGCAAACTTTGAAGAAAAATCTGTTGTACTAACTGGAGAAATGTCCTTTGATCCTGTCCCTCCCTCTCTCCCATGTATACAATTGAAATAAATGTAAAACAGATCAATGGCAGGGAAGGAACTCAGTCTCTTAAAAAGAAAATACTGAAAAACAGCAACAACAACAACAAAAGTATTTTGAGAGATTTTTAAAAGTGAAAGGAAAATTGTCTATATTATTTTTGTTTATTTTTTTAAAGTTGATAAATTTAATTTATTTAAAGGAAGTATTTAAAGGAAGATTCTTTGCTATGAATAGAAAGATCTCCCCTCAGGCAAGTATTTTCTTTAATTACTGGGGAGCTGTCTGGCCCACAATTGCTGGTCATTTTCAGTCAGAATTGAATTCTATTCTTGGTTCTGCCACTAACTGTACAGACTTGACCACAGCTTCACCTTTCTGGGACTACATTTCTCTAAACGATAGAGTTAGATTATATTATCTCTAGTAATTTCCAGTTCTAACAACATATTACTCTAGGATTGTAATCTCTAAAGGTTTTATTGTTTTGGTGGATTTCTCTTACTTCCTCCCTTCTTTACTCTTTCTCCCTTCCTCTCTCCTTTCTTTCCTTCCTCCTTCCCTTCTTTTCTTTTCTTTTTTTCCCCTTTCTGATTATTTTAACAGTTATATTGTACTTGTCTCATTGAAATAAGAAAATGATATCAATACAGAATGCCCTGAGGCAAGTAAATTCATTTAATTTTTAGCTCATATATGATGAAGATATATATATATATATATATGATTTAACTTTAGCTTTTGTAAAGGAACACTAATGAAATATATTGTAAATATTTTGGGAAATGAAACAATACTATTCACACTGATCAACTCCATGAAATAAAAGCAGATAGGACATGTGCTGGGTATTATGTTAATTCCTGAAGAAACAAAGAACAAAATATGAGTTCTGTCCTCAAGGAACATCTAGTTTAATAAGAAAATGATAAAACTACTAGGAATATGCAAGATACATACAGAGTAAATGGAAATCAATCTGAAAGGTAAATAACATTTTCCCTTTTACTTTTGCCAATAAAGTCAAATGAAAGTGTTCTTTTGGTGGGTTAACTTATATTCCTTAAAATTAAGTGATATACATTCTGTATGTTACTTCTCTCTACACTGGAGAAATTCTTGCCAACCAGTCTCAATTTTAAAAATTTAATCTTTATGTGTGTTTCCCTTGAGCTCAGAACACCCTAATGCAAGATAGGCATACCAAATCAATCCCAAGCAATCAGACCAGGCCAGGCCACACTGAAAAAGTATGTTTGTTTTGTCAGACAGGATCCTGTAAAGAAAAAGGAGGCAGTGTCTAATGAAGGTGGGCATGTGCAAGTTTGAATGTATTCCTTCTGAATTAGGAGAAGATTATCTAGAAGTCATACAACATAATAGTTACCATAGCTTGGTACTCACTATTGAAGGCTAAAATTACCAACTGCAAGGAAACACACAAAGGAAGTTGTCACCTTGATCTACACCTTTTCCATTGTCTTTTGTAAAGTGTTGAAATTTTCCATGCTGATTACCTTTACTTCCCTTCTGCAACCATTTCATGCTCCAGTTAAGAGAGCCAACTTGCTGCTGCCATCACATGACATTTAATTTCTTGTCTATATGCATTTGTATATATTATCACTGTAGAATGTTTTTCCTCTTGACATTTACTTCTTGAAATCTCTACTTAGCTTTCTTTAAGATTTGGCTCTTGTGATAATGACTTCAATCAAACACTCCACAAGAATTTATTAAATACCTACTCTATGTTTTGTAAAGTATTACATATTTAAAGACATGGAATTAAATAGCACCTGTCCTCAAGGAGCTTATATCCTGTGAATAGAAATAATAAATTCATTATTATTGTTTAGTTGTTTTCAGTCCGGTTCAATTTTTTATGATCCATTTTGGAGTTTTCTTGGCAAAAATACTGGAATAACTTACCATTTCCTTCTCCAGCTTATTTTACAGATGAGGAAACTGAGGCAAAAAGGGTAAGTAACTTGTCTAGAGTAACACAGGTATTAAGTGTTATTTGAACTGGATTTGAACTCAATTCTTCCTCACTCCAGGTCTGGACTCTATCCATTGTGCCATCTAGCTGTCCAACACTTATAAATATGCAAAAGACACATTTGCATGTATATATGTATATACAAATGCATGTGTGTGTTTGTGTGTACATATGTAGACACATACATAAATAAAAAGAAATATACACACACAAGATAAGTTTTGGGGGAAAGGCAGTAGGAAGTTATAGGAATTAAAGATCTTTCCTGATTTCTCAGTTTAATGCCTTTCCCTACAAAATTTATTTGTTTACATTTTGTATGTATTCTCTATTTCCTTACCAATTTTTTATCTGCCATAGAAAACAAGCTCCTTGAGGTCAAGGAATTATTTCACTTTTTTATTTGTATCCCCAACATCTGCCATGGTACTTGGAACATATTAGGTGATAATAAAGGCGTTGACTACTTACTTGCTTTTAATTGATATAGATTTGAGCAGTAGAAACTATACAATTTTATGTATTTCATAAATACCATTTTTAATTTTCTTTTCAAATTTTCTCACAAATCTACAGAGCTATCTATTTAACCCAAGATTTAGAATTCCATGTTCTAAGATGGTTGCTGTTATAGTAGTGGTAGTGGTTTTGTCTTTTTCTTTTATTGCATAAAAGGAAATATAGTTTCATTCTTCCTTTACTGTAAAAGTGTTATAGAACAGTTGTTCAACATGTAAAGTTCTTAAACTAAAATATTAAATAATGTGACTACTATCTAATGGAGACATGATCCTTTAATAATCACTTTTTTTCCATCAAGAAATCCAGCCCAAAACCAAAGATTTAAGCATAAATTATTTTTTCTTAAAAAACTTATAAATTAATCTTAAAAATTAAATTAACTTTAAAAAGTTTACTTTTTAAATGTGTCAGAACAATGTAAGTTCCTCCAAAGCAAATGATATCTAATATCTAATAATTATAAATGATAATATCTAAAAAGCACTTAATAGTGCCTGACATAGAAAATGTGCTTAATAAACTCTTGCTTCCCCTTTCAATTCCCCATTTGTATTATTGGCATCTAGCACAGTGTCTGGCACAGAGGAGGCCTTCATAAATGCATATGATACAATTAATACTAAATTTATTTGTATTTGCATTACTGGATTTAGATCTTAAGATTATTTGAGAGGAAAAACAGAAGAAGTAAATGGAAGGTAATCAATAAGAAAACAAGATAAATTACCTCAGTGAAAGAGATTTCAGTGAATTACTATGAAGAAAACACTTGTGAGCACAATTTTTCCTTGATTCAATGTAATATATATTTACATCTACAAGTAATAGGACAAGTCAACATTCAATTGAAACAAAATCCCCGTATTTGACTCAAAAGGATTCTAGACTTGGAAAGAATTTGTGAAATCATCAAATCTAATCTCATTGTACAGTTGACAAAATGGAGGATAAAATGGATTAAAGTGTCACAATTAGCAAATTGCAAAATATTCTTGTGATGCCAAATTCATTCTCTTTCAACTATAACCTACCAAACACAGGAATGCATTTTATATAAAGAAGTCTTAGCCCAACATTAATTAAAGAAAATTATGTGAAAAACCTGAAGATTCCAGTTTCTGGGATAAGAACTAACTATTTGACCAAAACTGCCAAGAAAACAGGAAAATAGTATAGCAGAAACTAGGGTAGCAGAATAGTATAGCAGAAACATCTCACACTCTATAACAAGATAAGGTCAAAATAGGCTTATGATTTAGACATAAAAGGTAACACTACAAGCAGTTTTAAGAGAGCAAGGAATAGTTTACCTGTGAGATCTTTGGAGAAGGGAAAATTAATTAATAAACAAGAAATAGAGAATATTATGAAATACAAACATTTATAATTTTGATTACATTAACTTAAATTTTTGTACAAACAAAACCAATGCAGCCAAATTTAGAAGAGAAGCAGAAAGTTGGGAAATAATTTTTACAGCCAGTGTTTCTGATAAAGGCTTCATCTCTCAAGTATATCAAGAACTGAGTCAAATTAATAAGAATACAAGTCATTCCCCAATTAACAAATGGTCAAAGGATATCGATAGGGAGTTTTCAGATGAAGAAATTAAAGCTAAGTATAGTAATATGAAAAATGTCCTAAAGCATCATTGATTAGAGAAATTCAAATTAAAAACAGCTCTGAGATACCACTTATTTCTATCAGATAAGCTAAAATGACAGAAAAAAATTGTTAGTGTAGTTGTGAATGGATCCAACCATTCTGGAGAGCAATTTAGAATGTGTATAAAATTGCATACCTTTTGATCCAGCAAAACCACTACAGTGGCTGTATCCTAAAGAGATCTTTAAGAAAGGAAAAAGGACTCACATGTGTAAAATATTTGTAATGTTGTTTTTGTGGTGGTAAGGAATTCGAAATTGAGGGGATGCCCATAAATTGGGGAATAGTTGAACAAGTTGTAGTATCTGGATGTAATGGAATATTATTGCTTTTTAAGAAAAGATGATGAGGCTGATTTCAGAAATGCTGAGTGAAATGAACAGAAGCAGAACATTCTATATAGTTACAGCAACATTATTTGATGATCAACTGTGACAGACTTAGCTCTTCTCAGCAATACAGTGATCCAAGACAATTCAATAGTCTTGTAATAGAAAATGCCATACACAGACAGTGACAGAACTATGTAGACTGAATGCAGATGGAAGTATATTATTCTTCCCCCCTTTTTTTCTCACAGTTTTTCCTTTTTGTTCTGATTTTTCTTTTACAACATGACTAATATGGAAATATATTTAACATGATTGTACCTGTAGAATCTATAAAAGACTGCTTGCTGCCTTGGGAAGAGAGAAATTAAGGGAGAGATGGAGAAAAATTTGGAGTTCAAAAATCTTACAAAAATGAATGTTAAAACCTCTTTAAATGGGAAATAGTATTAAGTTAAAATAAAACTGTTTTTAATGAGACACAATTATTTTGTATCATCAAAAATCATTTTAGATTTCAGCTTTACTTGGTTAGAAGACCATATGTGAAGCATATATTCAAATTATTGAACTAGCCTTCCAATAACATACTACAAAAAAAAGAAAATAAGATTTAAAAATTAATGAACTCTCATCATAAAAGTATCTCAATACATGATAATCTTAATTATACTGAAAGTCAAATAATACTCCCACCAAAGGGCTCTCTAACACACACACAAATAACCCTTGAAGCCAATGTCACCTACTAGATACCTGAAATCTAGGTTCAAGTCAGTATTATTTAAAAGTAAAGGCGAGGGGCAGCTAGGTGAGTGGATAGAGTACCAGCCCTGCAGTCAGGAGGACCTGAGTTCAAATCTGGTCTCAGACACTTAACATTCCCTAGCTGTGTGACCCTGGGCAAGTCACTTAACTTCAATTGCCTCAGCAAAAAAAAAAAAAAAAAAAAAAAAATTAAAAAAAAAATAAAAGTAAAGGGGAAAGGCTTACCAATTAGGGACATTACCCTCAAAAGAGCAAATCATTTGACAATGATTTCATACTAGATCTTCAAGGACTTTCAAACTTCTGGTTCCCAGTTTTTTAAATGGGAGTATTTGGAAAGTAGCTATATCTTTGACAAAATCAGTTAGGACATGGAATAAAGAAGAGCTGTCCAAAGGAAGAAAGGGAAATTGAAAGAATAAAATGGGGCCATTAATCCTATATCCAACCTACTTAATTCATTATATTAAGGTTTTACTCTACTGAAAAGAGTATAGAATATCTTTAAAAATCTTAGTGTAATTTAAAATTTATATAACTTCAGAAGAAGACTGCTAAAAAAGGGGTGACTAGATGGCACAGCAGATAGAGTGCAGGATCTAAAATTAGGAAGACTCATGTTCCTGAATTCAAACTGGGAAAAGTCATTTATTCTTGTTTGTTTCAGTTTTCTAATCTCTAAAATGAGTTGGAGAAGGAAATGGCAAACCACTCCAAGCGAACTAAAATGGGTTCATGATGAGTTGGATCTGATTGAGTTTTAAAAAAATTGCTAAAAAAATTTTTTAATTGAAATTTTAATTATTTAAAATTTAAAATATTAGTATTTTTATTAAAATTCAATATTACTTCTATTTTGTTCTATACATCATCCTAATTAATTTTTGGATTTTGCAAAAACTTTGATCAACTGTTGCTCAGTGACCAAAAGGATTCATTCATAATTCCGACGTCCAGGTTATCTGACAATGAGATTTTGATACATATAGGATAGAAACATGATCCCAGAAGAAAAAGCCTAATAGAAATATATGTGACTAAGGCAGGCAAAGACTAGTCTGAGAATGTGCCATCTAGAAACTTTTGCAATATAATACATGACAGAACATTCTATTTACATTAAATTTAAATTAATTTAAAATTTAAATTAAAAATTTACTCTTCAGAAGCTACAAAACCAAATAAATGAAAAATGAATATAAATAATGACTAATTAAGATGGCTTAATTTTGAATAAACATGAAAAAATTATTAGTAATAAATTATTTTAGTAAGTTTGGAGCTTTTATGAATTTGAATTTATTAAAGCTTAAAATAGCACTATGATTTTTGGGACACCCTGTGTAATAAAATAGTATATCAAACCCTGACTTTGAAAACATTAAATTATATTTGAACCTTTATTGTCTGATTCATTTCTTGTTTGCCCATTAAAGTGGTACATCTAGAACTAAACAACCAGAAGAGGTTCATTCGCACAAATTCCTGCTGTACTCCTCAAATTCCTATGTTAGACATTGTCTCATAACAAATGACTTGCCTCTTTTGTTTGCCACCCACTTCACTGATCTGTCCCTACCTTGCATGATCAAAAGCAATTGTAGGTCAATATTTGCTTTTCTTTCCCTTTTATCTGTGTATCATTTTATTACACTTCTATTCCTTCTTTAAAAAAAAGAATACTTTCTGTCTGTGGCTACTATTTATAAAGGAATAAGATATACAATTAAGACTGAATTGAGTTTAATGAAGATGTTTCTGTCTAGAAGATTGAATAAAGTTCTTTTCAATTCTAAGGGTCTCTGTTAAAGAAAAAAAATCTCCCTTATTTAAGATTATCTTTACATTTATCTTTCACATCAGATTTCATCTAGTATGATAAATTTAGGTTTTGTGGTGTAATAGGAACAAATTATTTCCTTGTATATGAAATTCTGAAAGCTTACAGTATAAAAATGTCCCCAGTATCAACAAATTTGGATGATAGGAAAACTTAAGCAAATATATTTTTATATTATATTTATTAATTAAAATATCTTTTAATCTTAATATTGAAAAAAAAGAAATTGTCTTTGAAATCTTTTTTTTAATAATGACCTAAAATCTTATTAAGGATCTATTTTTACAGGAATATAATGAAGTTGTGATGAATTTAAAGTTTAGGATGAATAAATTAGTATGAAGTCAGATTGTGTGTGTGTGTGTGTGTGTGTGTGTGTGTGTGTGTGTGTGTGTGTTTTATCTTGGACAAAATAATAGATGGTATGTTCCAATTTTGGTGTCCTCTCTCTGTTTTGTCAACAAACTGCCTCTAGGTGGCACAAAAGATCCTTTATTGTAAAACAAACAACATTAAAGACCCTCTCCCTGCCTCACTCCCAATATGCCCTGCCTTTTATGGTGATTTGCTTTTCCATTTACAGTATATCATTTCATAAAAGCCAACAGTTTAAGCTCTGAGAAACTAGGTTTTCTCAACATATTTCAAAACCAGAAATTAAATGTCTAAAGAAAAATGAGTAATGTATAATCAAAAAAATGCAACAAAATCTACATTGTGATATCCTCATTTATATTACTATTATAAAATGAATAATACAACATCAAATATAGTCTTTTTAATATCCAGAAAACATTATCCTATCCTTATGGAGCATTATCTTACTTGAAAAAAGTTTATCTAGATCTTCAGTGATTATAATCAGCTGAGGGGGTGAAAAGCTTTTAAGAACTGGAGTTAGGATTGGTTTTCCTTTGTTTTCTCTAACCTTATTTTTTATGAATTTTTTTTTTTGTTGTTGTTGATTCAACTGGTTATTTTACAGCCTTTTGGGGGATACTTGGTTGAGTAGTCATAACCATAAATTAACTTGGAGCCTAGCTACCCATTTTAATCTCATACTTACCTTGCATAGTAGTCTCCAGGTGGAACTGCTTCCTGAAAGAATTGGAACTGGTACAAATAAAGTCCAATCAAGTGCCCAGCAGAGAAGATGGCCATTAAAACACAAAGGCAGCTGAATATCAATGGGTCAAAAGTCCGACACCAGGACCACCATGTGCATAGTCCCAAAAATACAAAGAAATATACTGATGAAGTCAAAGATGGTAACATCATACCTGAGGTGGAGAAATAAAAATGGAAAATACTGATTTGCAACTGGAAAAGCATTTATCAAATACAAACTACAAGTACTAAACAATTGGCATGAAATATTGATAATGTTATGGGGTTATTTCATATATATATATGCATATATATATATATATATATATATATATATTTAGCAAGGCAATTAAAATTAAATGATATGCCCAGGATCCCACAGCTAATTAGTTTTAAGTGTTTGAGTCTGTATTTGAACTCAAGTCCTAGTGATTCTAGAGCCTAGGACTCTATCTATGGTGCCATCTAGCTGCTCCCAATAATGATTATAGTAAGGCTAGGAAATAACTAAAGATACAAACAAATATTACTTGTAATTTCTATACACAGTAAATAGACATGTTTACTACCACTGAAATTACTTATAAATTTATATGCATATTTTTCTTCTCCTACAATCCATCTCTATCCCAAATTTTTAGGAAGAACAGTACAGAGTTTCTTCCTCCTTATCTCCATTTTGGAAGGCTCACTTTGGTGTTCAACCTAAAGTTACTCTGAACACTTGTTCAAAAAAGTGTTTTGGAAATCTGTTTTCTGAGAATCAAAGGAAAAATGGTCTGAGTTAGCAGTGGCAAAGTATTAAGATAAAACTTTCAAAGTGCTTGCAGGTAGGGAATTTACTTGCCTAATCTTCCCATTTTAAAGAACAAAAGATCTATTTCAAAGTGGGGATGATTCTATAAAAATTTTGGTTTATTGCAATCCACAGATGCTACTAATTTCACTGGGTAGATTAAGATTTCACTGATTTTATAATAATGCATCAGGTCATGATAGTTTACAAAATATTAAAGTTTTGTCCTACCTTATAAAATGTGGTCATACCTATGTAATGAGATAGCTAACAACCCCTGTTGTGAATCTATATCAATGTTTCAGTTAAAGATAACTTTTTATTCCATCTACTGAACTTTGGCGAATGAAATATCTTCCCATTAGACTCTTTCCTTCAAAACTATTGTTACAACTCTAGCCTGTTAAATTTAATCTAAAATAGTCATGTGATCCCAGTTCAGTGAGATATACAAGTCTTGTTTAATGTTTTGATTCAATAGCTCAAGGGGGTAGGGTAGAAGACAGAGCTATCATTATTATGCACCCAAGTCAGTTGGCCAAAATAAGAGGTAAATGCTGAAGGAGGAATTTGGAAGAGGAGTTGGCAGTTATCAGTCAAATTAGGATGGAAAGTACTCTGTCTAGTAGATTAAGAAATGTGATAATAAATAAAATGTGGATAGCTATATTGCCTATATCCTTATGCTATAAGTTTTGCCATAGATTATCTGTAATGATAATACATTATAAGCATGCGTGCAGTAAGAGGAATCTAAAAGTACAGAGTATTGGCCAGTCTTATCAATGGGCCATGCCATATTTCTGAAATCTAATAATTTATACTTTACAAGAGAATTTAAGCAGGGAAAAAAAAAAACAAAAAACAAAAAACAGCCAAGGTTTAATCATGAAACCACCCCTCTGAGAGCTCCCGCTATTTAGTAGTATGGTGAAGTGGAAAGCACACTAATTCTGAAGTCAAGGGGTTTGGGTTTAGATACCTACTACCTTTGAAGCTCACTCCTTAAGTGATCATAGGCAAGCCCATTCACCCTCCTTAGGTCTAAATTTCCTCATCTGTAAAGTGAAGGATTTCTACAAATTTGATTACTTAAAAAAAAAACAAACAAACAAACAAAGAAACAAAAACATTTATTTCCTTATTCCTCAGCATGCCAAATATTAATTTACTATATGCTTAATTCAACTGGGCTCTTTAGGAGTTACAAAAAGTACCAACCTGTTGAACCAAGTAAGATGGTCACAACAACTTTTCCAGCAGTGGCAATCATGTTGCCAATGAACTCTTTCAATCTGGAAGCAAGTGAGGCAAACCTACGCAATATTTTTAATTTTGTACTTTCTTCCAGTTCCCCTTCAATAGCATCTCCTGCATCTAAATCCTCTTCATATATCAAGGCTTCTTCAGAATCTGCTTTTTCTCCTCCAGCCTAAATGTAAAACAGAAAACACTGTAATAAAAAATTCAGTATTCTATGAGTAGGTAAACAGGAATGATTTAAAGATTAGAGGATGATATGGAGTACATTTTTTTCCTCAAAACAATCCAGAAACTTTATATAATGCATTAGGATTATTTTAGACTCCTCTTTTATTTTTTTATAATGAAGCAAACATGAAAAATACAGATATTTAATAATAATTTAAAATAAAATCTCCTATTATTTAATAATAACCTAATTCTCTTTACGTGTAGATGTTTCTAAAAAAGTAAAAGAGATATTTATTGGGAAATATCTCTTTTTAAAACTCTTATGTTCTATCTTTTTGTATTTGATTTAAAAAAAAAATTGTTTTGCCCTCAGGATAATGTGAAGTTAAAACTGATCTATTCCTGGAGGAGGACAGAAATTTGGGCTTAATCCAAAGAGTTCAGGAAATCCCTTTCTTTGTAGAGATGGTCTTTGTTCTCTATTTCTATGAAATCTGCCTCTAGGCAAATGAGTATATACAAGCTAATTAGCAACATGAACAGCTTATTACTACATGAACATTTCAACAGATAGTATAACATAGAGACCCATCTCTGACCACTGCACTATTCTGGCATTGACATTTATTTCTATACTATCTTTTGGAAAATAGGGACATTGAGGAGAAAGACTCTATTCATTCTTCCAGTGCATACTTTCCCCACTATTTATAACTTTAGGACCTACCAGATGTTTTTAAACCCAAAACAACCCAAAGCTTTCTTAATATCTTTAACAAGAAAGGTTTTAAAGGGTTAGGCTCAGAACCACCTCCAAGCTCAAAGCTGTTTTGACCTGTCTGAAAAGAACAATTTATTTATTACCAGTGGAGATGAGAGGTGGATGAGTTGTGGAGAAAGGGAAGTTTGGGTGGGAGGAAAAAAATAGTACAAGAGATGTTCACCAAATGAGAGTGAGGGATGAGACTTAAAAATAAATAAATTGTAATGATTAAAAAGTGAACACTAGAAATCTATTTCACCACTATGAGCCTCAGTTTCCTTATTTACAAAAGGTTGGATGAAGGACTGGTCTGGGTAATTTTTAAGTGATCTTCCCACTCTAAATCTATGATAATCCCTTTATCCTACTTATGTAGACTTTAGGTCATGTTTCTTCCTTTAAAGAAGATCAAATCACATCATTGTTCCATGCTCAATTATTAGAGCAAAGCATAGAAAAAGGTGGCACTGACTGTGCCAGAGATGGGATAACAGAAACACTATCCATAGTAGAAAAGGAAATGTGGCTACAACTTTCAAAAACAATGTCTGTATGTGTGCATGTGTGTTCATGCATGTGTTTTGTGTGTGTGTGTGTGTGTTTGAGGGGGATGGGACACAGAGAAGAAGGGAAAATTTGCTCACTATAGTCCAATAAGCTTGACATAATTCCTGGGGAAATTCTAGCTTGGATAATTAAACAGAAAATATATAGATAAGTGCAGGTTAGAAAGAGCTAGGTCTTTAACTAGACTAATGGTCTAGTTGGGTTTTTTTTAATCACATAATCAATAAGGAATCAAAAATATTTTTAAGCAGAGGAGTGATATGGTCCTCACCTCTAGAAGGATTGGTTATGAACCTGGGAAAATGTAAGAATAATGATGCCTTTAATTATAACAGCTAAATCTGAGGGAGAATCATATTAAGTTCTAAGTATGTAAGATTCAATTTGGATATGTCAAATGTGAATGCTTGTGAAATTCAGGAGATGTCCAGGTTGAAGATAGGGGAATAGTGTTCATAAAAGGGATTATGATTTAATGTATACATATATAGAATCACAGATACAGAGATGAAAGAGGCATTAAAGGCCATCTATTTCAACCCCTCCATCTTACAAATGAGAAAATTAAGATCACATACATAGAGTAAAGGTGGTATGAATTAGATTTGAACCAAGTTTCTCTGGCTTCAGTGTCAGCCTTCTTTCCACCATGCCCCCCTCTCTCCCTTCTTTTCAGACAAAGATGATAACTGAACCTATGAGAGCAGATGGTATCATCAAGATAAAGGGAAGAAGAAATAACAGAGACTTCTGAGGTGCCCAAATTTAAAAAAGATAGGGTATGGATGATGGACTAAGAAAATAAACTTGGATGGATAGAAGAATCAGAAGGGGATAATGATAGAAGTCAGGGGAGGAGGGCATATTGATAGAGAGGGGTGAAAAGTGTCAAACTAAGAGGTTAAGAGAAAGATAGAGTCTGAGAATAGACATGGGATTTAGCATTTATTAAAAAAAAATTGATAACCTTTTAGAGAGCAGTTTGAGAATGCTGTGCTTAGAAGTCAGTTTAAAAAAGGGTTGAGAAGTGAATTAGCATTAAAGAAGTAGAAGCCCTGAATGTAGATTTTTCCCCAGAAAATGGAAAGATGAAAGGAAGTTAGAGACACCAGATTCAATCACCATACTTTCTAAGTGAAGAAACTGAAATACAAATTAATTAAGTTACTGTCTGGCTTATACACCCATCCAGGGTCTGAGGCAGGATTTTTAAGCCAAGTCTTCCCAAATCCAAGCCTGATATTCTATTAACTCAGTCATACTCCAATTAATGAAATCTTGTTTCTTGAAGTGACTGTTTTTGCATTTAAGAGTAAATCTTTGAATATAACCCATTCTGCCTGGAAGTTTTGCATGGCATTGAGAACTGATGACACAGATTAAGATGACAAGAAATAACAGTTTTATTGCCACCCAGACCAGTTAAAAAATAACCACCATAATAAATGCCTTATTATGCAATGAGAGAATCCCCAAGGATTCTGATTAAATCAAATAAACCTATCTAGTAATTTGTGAGGTCATAAAAATTTGTTTCCATGACCTTTCCTTAGTAGGACAGAGGTTCCATGAATTTTGTAAACATACAATTTAGTTGTTTTTCTCTCTGAAAAATCCCAGGGGCTTTCATTTAAGAACACTTTTAAAAACTGACAAACTGAGATAAAACACAGACAAAAAAAAAAAAAAGAAAAGAAAAAAAAGATTCTAAGCTGCTACTATCCTGATCAGGGCCAGAATATCCATTAATCATTTCAAAGCTTGGCTTATTAATATCCTAGTTTTTAAAAAGTTTTTTCCCCAATCTTGTAAAGTATAAACACTGTAGCATTGGAAAAATGCTCAATTCATAATAATGCATTTACTAACAAATAGTCTTAGATGGTTTTAAAATGCATTTGTAATTTTTTTTTAAGCTAGGAAATTAAAGTATCATAATTACAAAAAAATCCCAGAAAAACAAAACAAAAAACCCCTCTAATTTTATTTTTGCTCTTCTGGTGACAGAAGATAAAGGAGGATTGTGAAAGTCTAAACATTTTTGATAAAAATAAAATCCTGTGCATTTTAAATAATGGGATTGCCACTATTACAAACTACAAAACTCTTCTGAATATACAATTTCTTTACCACAGAATATCCAGAATTTTTTTTAACTTAGAGCACAGATATGATTCAATTAGGATATTTAGAGAAAATATTTCTACTAATTAAAGCATTCTAAAATGGGCTGTTTCAGAAGGCACCCCACTTAACTCTCCCATCCCTTGAGTTTTCACAGCAAGGAGAGGATGGCCACTTGAGGGTATATTGTACAGGTGATTCATGTTCAGACATGGATTGTACTAGATGGCCATTCAAGTCACTTATAATTCCAATATTTTATGATAATTTTACCTTTACCACTACACTAAATTGAACTCTATATGTTCCAAAACATTTATTTCCTTTCTCCCCTTTTTTTGGCAAAGTTGTATAGTCCTCAAAATCTTTATAGATATCCCCAAACAGAGCAACCATTCCAACTTAATCTCAAATACACCATGCTCAGACTAAAACCACATCTCAAGAAGAATTTGTTTCTAGGACAGAATAATGGAAAAGAAGGTAGACAATAGAAGAAAACTGACTTAACTGAAACGATATATCCATTCCTATTCACATGTGAATACAAGGATCATAATATTAAAGGATTTTACTAGTCTGAAGGAAAAATGCACCTCATGCAACCCCCATCCTCTTACAGGTTAGGAAATGAAGCTCAGAGGTATTGTGATATAGGGCACACAAGTTATAAAGTAGGAGAACCATGATTTGAGTGTAAATCTTTTTACACCAAAACTGTTTCTCTTTCCAGTACACCATATAGACACTGTGTACTAAGTCAAACAAGGAGTTAGGAGGAAAAGGCTTCTTATACCCAACAAAAAGACAAACTTTGAAAACCTGATTTAATTCAGAGCCTATCCAGAAGTTCTTGGTTTTTAAATATTACCTATCAAGCTATCGCTTAATTGGTCATGAGGGAGTTCCATTTGTTGTTCTTTATTGCTTCTTCTGGTTCTAAATCTGTGATGCTATGACCTATGGATGTCAGCTTCAAGCAAGATGTAAAAATAAGGAGGCAGAGGCAAATGGTGGAGAAAAGGCAGTGACTCATCTGCACTCCCCTAAGTCCTTCTAACAACTGAACTCTCTCTTAAGCCCCTCTAAACAACTTTAATTAATGCCCCCAAATAAATTCTGGAGCAGCCAAACCCACAAAAGGACCAAATGAAACAATTTTCCAGCCCAAGACAACTTAGAAAGTCAGAAAGAGAAGACTATTTCACTGCGTAAAAGTGGAGTGTAGTTCTGCTCTGGCTGAAGGTCACCAAAACAGTAATAGACCTTGGGAGTGATTGAATCAGTGGTGCCAGTGGCAGGTTTCTGGATCTCTTGGCCCACAGATGGTAAGAGGGTGAGACATCTTATCAAAAGGAGATTACAGGGATCCCTTTGCTGGCACTAGGGGCAAAACTCTTTCACATTGCCCATATTTAAATCTGCAGTCTGCATCTCAGTTCAAGTATAAGAAGGAACACTAGCATACCAGAGCTTGTGGGTACAGAGGAGCAGAGGCAGTGGTCATAGCTCCAAAGTAGAAGAGAGTGCTTGTGGTTGCTCAAACATCAAAACACCTAACAGGAGAGTTGTAAATATACCTCCTCCTGGATCATAATAACTTGGAAGAACCAAAAACTTACAGGCTCCCAGTATTATCTCTGAAATAGTTGCACAAAAGAATACTGAAGTTTGGGATTGTGCCCCCTTCACTCTAGTAGCAGACCCTCACTTTAGCACTGGGTTAAAAGTCAAGAAATAGTCTGGGAAAATGAGTCAGAAAACGACCCTGACTGTAGAAAGTTATTATGATACAGGGAAGTTTAAAACAAACTCAGAAGACAACAAAGTCAAAACTGCTGTCTTCAAAGCCTCAAAGAAAAATATGAACTGAACCCAGGTCATGGAAGAGCTAAAAGAAGATGTTTAAAATCAAATAAAAGAGGTAGAGGAAAAATTGGGAAGAGAAAATAGAGTAATGCAAGAAAATCATAAAAAAGAAGTCAACAACTTGATAAAGGATGCACAAAAAATACTGGAAAAAAATTACTTTAAAAATCAGAATAGGCCAAATGGTCAAAGAAGAACATAAATCTAATGAAGAGAAAAATGCCTGGAAAAGGAGTATTAGTCAAGTCAAAAAAGGTATATAAAAATTCACTGAAAAGAACCCCTTAAAAGTAGAAGTGGCCAAATGGTAAAAGGAGGTACAAAACTCATTGAAGAAAATAATTCCTTAAAAATTAAAATTGGAGGGGGCAGCTAAGTGGCGCAGTGGATAGAGCACCAGCCCTGAAGTCAGGAGGACCTGAGTTCAAATCTGGTCTCAGACACGTAACATTCTCTAGCTGTGTGACTCTGGGCAAGTCACTTAACCCCAATTGCATCAGCAAAAAGCAAAAAAAAAACCCTAAAAAAATTAAAAAATAATTAAAATTGGAAGCTTATGACTTTATGAGACATCAAGAAACAATAAAACAAAATTAAAAGAATGAAAAAATAAGAGACAATTTGAAATATCTCATTGGAAAACCAGCTGATTTAGAAAATAAATCTGAGAAATAATTTAAGAATTATTGGACTACATGGAACTTATAATAAAAAAAAGAAAATGTCAAGAAAATTGCCTTGATATTCTAGAATCAGAGAATAAAATGAAAATGGAAAGATTCCACTTAGCACTTCCTGAGAGGGATACCAAAATAAAAAATCCCTGCCAAATTTCCAAAACCTCAGATAAAGGAGAAAATATTGCAATCAGTGACAACAAATAATTCAAATATCATAGAGCTACAGTCAGGCTAACGCAGCATTTAGCACTTTCTACATTAAAGGATCATAGGACTTGAATGATATTCCAGAGAGCAAAAGAGCTAGGATTACAACCAAGAATCACTTACCCAGCAAAACTGAGTATAATTCTTCAAGAGGAAAAATTGACACTCAATGAAGACTTTCATTCTTGATGAAAAGGCCAGAGCTGAACAGAAAATTTGACTTTCAAATACAGCTCTGGGAAAGCATAACAAGGTAAACAGTAAAGTTTAAGGAACTTAATAAGGTTAAACTGTTTACATCCCTACATGGGAAGATGGCACTTGTAATTTCTCATTTTTTTCCTCTTTAATAGGACAGTGAGAAGGAAGGCACAGGACATGAATGTAAATTGAATATAATGTGATGATTGCCCCCCAAAAAATAAAATTAAGAGGTGAGAAAAAGGAATGAACTTGGAGAGGGGGAGGAGAGGAAGAATGGGGGTAAATTGACACAAAATGGGAATAACATGCACATTCAGTTGGATATAGAAATCTATCTTATCTTTCTTATCCTACAGGAAAGTAGGAGTAAAAAGGGATGGGTTTTGGGGAGCTGATAGAAGGGAGGATGGACTGGGAAAGAAAAGTCAGATACAAAACAATTTTGATAATAGAATGAAAGAAGAGAGAAAGTAGTACAAACAGAGGAAAATAGTATTGAAAGAAATATATAATTAGTAAATATAGCTGTGGAAAAAACATTTTACACTAAGTTTCTCTGAAAAACATTTCATTTCTCAAATATATAGAGAATGAAGTCAAATTTATAGAAGTAAGAGCTATTCCTCAATTTATAAATTGGCTAAAGGATATGCAATTTTCAGGTGAAATAATCAAAACTATCTATAGTCATATAAAAATTATCTAAATCACTATTGATTTGAGAAATAAAAATTAAAATAACTCTGAGCTGCCACTCTACCACTATAAGATTGGCTTATATGATAAAAGTAGAAAATGACAAATGTTGGGAGAGATGTAGGAAAATTGAGATTCTAATGCACTGCTAGTGAAGTTGCAGACTGATTCAATCATTCTGTAGAGCAATTTGTAACTATCCCCAAGAGGATATAACACCACGCTACCCTTTAGCCAAACTGTACCAACTACTAAGTTAAGTCTGTATCCCAAAGAGATATACAACAAAAGGGGAAAAAGACCAATATATTAAAAAATATTTATAGCAGCTCTTTTAATGATGACAAAGAATTGGAAAATGAAGAACTATCCATCATTTGGGAAATGGCTGAACAACTTGTATAAGATTATGATGGAATACTACTGTGATATAAGAAATGATGATCAGGATCTCCCAAAAAGATTTACATGAACTGATGCAAAATAAAATGAACAGAAGCATAACATTGTATACAGCAAGAGCAATACCTATAATCAACTATGAATGATTTAGCTTTTCTTAGCAATACAGTAACCCAATATAATATTGAAGGACTTAGGATGAAAAATGCTATCCATTTCCTGATACATAACTAATCAAATCTGAATGCAGATCAAAGCAAACTTTTTCTTTAACTTCTTTATTTTTCTTTGGTATTTTTGTCTCTGTTTTCTCCCATATCATTACTAACCGTAAATTTGTTCTACATTACTGCACACGTGACCTATATCTAATTGTTTCCTTTCTCAATGAAGGGAATAAAAAAGAAAATAATTTGGAACTCAAAATTAAAAAAAAAAACAAACCAAATGTAAAATTTTAGAATTTTAGAGGGGTAGGTAAAATAAGGAATAAGAGGGTAATGGGAAAAAACAAAGTAGTAGGGATAGGGCAAAAAGAGAGGCTGAGAAGGAAAATAGTGAGTAAAAATAAGATGGAGAGAAATTCACAAATACTAATAAGAATTTTGTTAAATCTATAATAATATATCATTCTCCAATTAATTAATGGTCAAATGTTATGAACAGTCAGTTTTCCAATAAAAAACAATTTATAATGATATAAATGCTCTAAATCATTATTGATTAGAGAAATGCAGATTAAAACAACCTTGAAGTATCATTTCATATTTACCAGATTGGCTAAAAGGATAGCAGAAAGTGACAAATGTTGGAGTGGATATGGGAAAATGAGGACACCAATTTCATTGTTTGTGGAACTGTAAAATGATATAACCATTTTGGAGAGAAAACTGGTATTACATCAAAAAGTTATTAACTGCCTATACCCTTTGAGTATAAAAAGAGAACATTGTATGCAGTAGCAGCAATATTGTTTTAAGAATAACAAGTTATGAAACTGTGCATAACCTTTGACCCAGCAATGTTTCTACTGGGAAGGAAAGGACCCACATGTGCAAAAAATGTTTGTGGCAGCCCTTTTTGTAGTGGCAAGAAACTGGAAATGACAAGGATGCCCATCAATTGGAGAATGGCTGAATAAGTTATGGTATATGAATGTTATGTAATATTATGGTTCTGTAAGAAATGACCAAGAAATGATTTCAGAGAGGCCTGGAGAGACCTGCATGAACTGATGCTAAGTGAAATGAGCATAACCAGGAGATCATTATACACAGCAACAAGAATATATGATGATCAATTCTGATGAACATGGTTCTCTTCAATAATGAGATGTTTCAAATCAGTTCCAATTGTTCAATGATGAAGAGAGCCATCTACACCCAGAGAGAGACCTGTGGGATCTGAGTGTGGACCACAACATAGCATTGTCATTCTTTCTGTTGTTGTTTGCTTGCATTTTTTTTCTTTCTAAGGTTTGTTTTTTTCTTCTTCCTTCTTGATCTGATTTTTCTTGTGCAACAAGATAACTATATAGATATGTATACATGTATTGGATTTAACATATATTTAACATGTATTAGACTACTTGCCACTTAGGGGGAGGGGTAGGAGAAGGAGGGAAAAATTTGGAAAAGAAGGTTTTGCAAGGGTCAGTGTTGAAAAATTAGCCATGCATATGTTTTGTGAATAAAAATTTTTAATAAATTTTTTTAAAAAGGAATAACTTTGAGTGAATAAGTTAATTTGTCTATTATAAATACTCATACAAATGATAAAGGGCATATGAAAAAAGATACTATCTGTATCCAGAGGAAAAAAAAACCTTGTAAATAGAAATATGTATAGAATAATTATACACACACACACACTCACACACACACACACACACACACACACCTATTTGTGTCTAATGGTAACCATATCTAGGGAAGGGTGGAGAGGAGGAAAGAAAAAAATAGAAATTTCCATGATAAATTTGTTGCATATTTAATAGGAATAGCAAGTTGTGCATAGTAGCTTTGCAATTACATGTACAATCATCTCTTTTAATGTACTATGGTATCAAAATGCTTGTTTTATTCCATAAATTAAATTTTTTTAAATGTCAAATTTGTTTTTATATGTAATTGTCAAAAATAAAATATTAAATTAAAAAATATAAAAATAAGAGTAATGTACAATTTTTAATTGTGTATGGGTCCTGAGGGTAGTTACTACTATAACATTTTAATCCATTTCCTATTGGGACAAAGTCCAATGGCTATTGTTTTTTGGGGAAAAAACTAAATATTTCTATAAACCTACTTATGATCAGTAAAAAAAAAAAAAGTAGTCTGGAAAGGAAAGGGAACATTTTTCTAAAGGCCATGTTCTGTTTATTCAATGGCTATTTTCAAAAGTTAACATTTATGTTAGCAAGATGAGTTCAGGTCACCATCAGAACTCATGGAAAGAAAAGAGAAGTATTGTGACTCACTCTAATAAGATAAAAAGTTATCCTAAGTGTTGTCCAGTGTAGGAGCAAAAGCAAAAGAGAAAAAAAAATACTGAATAAAAGAATAGAGATTTGTTGGGTTTGTTGCATGGAGTTGCCGATCTGTTGCATTAACATTTTTTAACTAAAGAAAAAAGATCCATCCAATTGGAAGGCTTCTTTCAGAAAACATACCATAGCAAAATCATAATATAGTCTAGTCTACTTTTTTAAAGTTAAAATTAGCATGAGGGCTTATACTTTTAACTTCAATGTATAAATTAAAGGAAGTTTGATATAGGCTAAGTAATAGTAAAGAGAAATATCTAGCATTCATTGGCTAATGAGGTTTTAAAGAATATAGGAAATCTATAATTTCAACAATAAAGGAAATAAAATAAGTGATAACTATCAGAGCTAGTCCAAAGTAAAAATCATTTATTCATATCTCTAATGTAATAATACTTTACATATGTAGAAAGTTTTATGGTTTTTAAAGTCCTTCCATATCCTGTCATACCCTTGTATTGAGAAATACAGACAAATATCATTATCTTCATATATGGAAATTGAGTTCAAGAAAGATTTGAATAACTGAATAGGGATCTTGATATAGTAGATGAAAAAGCTGAGGCTATGAAATCATAGTTGCCCATCCTTTAAGGACAGAAGACATACTTTGTGGGGATATCCAGTTATACCTGCCAAACAAGTCTTACCCCATTCTTCCAAGTCAGAAGCCTCATCATTCAAGATGATGGATGACAATGATTATCTTGAAGATCTAGATGAGGCAAATCAATTTTTTGTACAGTTTCTGAAAACTGGGGTAGTTAGGTAGCACAGTGAATAGAGCCCCAGCCCTGAAGTCAGGAAGACCTGAGTTCAAATCTAGCCTCAAACATTTAACAGTTCCTTGCTGTGTGACCTTAGGCAAGTCACTTAACCCCAATTGCCTCAGCAAAATAAATAAATAAATAAAAATAAAAGAGTTTCTGAAAACCAGGAACCTTACCTTTTCCAAAGAGGAGGCAACTAATACTAGAATTTACACAAAAGAATCTACCAGACACTGTATAAATTAATCTAATAAGATAACATATTTATAAAGAATTCAACATTAATATCTGGTGCTTAATAGATGCTATGCAAAAATTATCACTATTAATTATTTTTGAGGGGAGGGGAAGATTTTGGGAAGATGGCAAGTAAATTTCAAGCTCTCCAGATTTTCCCACAAACAGAACAAACAGAGAAACACAAAGAAAATTTAGGACAGAAGAGAGATCCTTCTGAGACAATCCAAGGAGACCAGAGGAAAACCCTGGGCTGGGGATTAAATAGTGTGAAACGCAAATACCTCCAGATAAACTCTGCAGAAATAGCCAGTGGGGAGCCCTGGAATGAACTAGGTTAAACTGGACCCACAAAAACTTTCACTTCCTGAACTACCAGTTTAGTGAGGAGTGGTGTGTGTGAGTCCTGGAAGACTGAGTGAACCTCAGGTAATTGTGAATGTCAAACCCGAAGTCCTGTGTGGGCAGGGCTGCTGCTAGTTGTGGGTATTTCCAGGAGGATGGAACTCTTAGTTTGGGGTTCCAGGTCAGAGGGGAAAGCTGAAATGGAGCTAAAGGCACCATCCTTTCACCTCATGATTAGAGGTGCTTAAACTAATACTTTCTATTTTAAAAATATTATTATTTGCATGATTTTTAAATCAGGTTTCTTATTATTTAAATAGTATATTTGGATTTTTGTTAGGCTTTTCAAGTTAAATTTTATACAGGGTGCTGAGGTCTTGAGATATTTCCAGATTAACATAGGAACATTTGACTGTGTTTTTCTAATTTTTTTTTTTATTACACATTTAAAGATACTGAAAATCTATGGTTTTTTGGTTGTTGTTGAAGTTTGACATAAAAATTATACTTTAAAATCAATACTAGTTTTTTTTTTCTCCCATCAACTTAAAAAAAAAAAAGATACTTGGCATTCCCCATTTCTTTAAAGATCCATTTCTGACCCCTCATCCCTAAGACAAGTTCTGGGCGGGATTATGCTCAATTTTGCTGTGTTTGGGTTGTAAACCTATGTTTTATCTTTTAGAATATCTTATTTCAAATTATATGCACATGTACATGATAGCTACACAATCTTATGTGATCCTGACTGTGGCTCCTTAATAGTTGAACTCTTTTGTTTCTGGCTCTTTAAAGTATTTTTTCTTTCAATTTGGAAGCTTTTGACTGTGATGTTTCTGGGAATTTTCATTTGGTATTTATCTCAGGAGATCAGCAGTGAATTGTTTCAATTTTAGCTCTACTTTCCTTTTGCATGATTTTAAAAAAAATGATATCTGTCTGTCTGTCTGTCTCTGTGTCTTTCTCTCTGTCTCTGTCTCTGCCTCCCTTTTAAATTATCCATTGCCCTGTTTTCAGGTAAATATTGCATTTTCTTTCATTTTTCAGTATTTTGATTTAAAAGAAAATTTTGTTATTACAACAAATCATTAGCTCCTGTTCGGTCCATTCTCATTTTCAAGAAAATTTTAAATGGGTAAAATTTTCTATCTCTTATAAGATTTGTAGTTTGTTGTTGTTTAGTTTTTTTTCAGTCATATCCCATTCAAAATCTTTTTGAGCTTTTCTTGGCAAAGATATTGAAATGGTTTTTCCTTCTCCAGAAGTTTACAGTTGAGGAAACCAAGGCAGATTTAAATGACTTGCTCTTGTTCACACAGCATGTTAGTGTTCTATCCTCTCCTCTACTTAGCTGCTTTTTTATAAAGCACTAAGCTTTTGATTATCTTTCCACATTTTTCCTCCAAAATTTTCATTTATTTTCCAGTTCTTTCCTTCTCATCATTTTAAATTCTCCAAAAAAAGAAAAAGAAAAAGAAAAAAAAAAAAAAAAAACAACACTTTTTTCCTTCAATTCTACTTGGAATTATTGTTAGTCTTGTGGCCAAATTGCATTTTTCTTTTAAGCTTTGCTTACAGGTACTTGGAATTATTCTCTTATTCTTGCTTTGTGTTTTGAACATTATTGGCTTCATGACAGATTTTTGTGGGAATCTTTTTTTGTTTACTTATTTTTCTAGTCTTCTCAAGTTATAATTTTTTTTTATTAGGATCAGGTTCTCCACAGTTCCGGAAGGAATATCAGGGACCCTTTGGTCCTCTTTTGAATTCTCTAGGGTCCTGCTGCTTCTTCATCCTAGGACTGAATGCTATGCTCTTCAAGGATATCAAGGGCAATTCAGGTTGGAGACCTGCAAGTTTGCAGAATGTCTGATAACTTTCTGGTCATAGCTTTGCAAATCCTCACCTTAGTTTGGGTGTGGGCAACATAATTGTGGAATCCTAGTAGATTGTTGTTAATTTGAGGTTCTTGTCAACTAACTAGAAGGTTCAACAAGTTCAGAGTGACAAAATTATGTCTTCCTTTTGTCCCTTTTGATTGAGTTCCCTAAGCTAGTGTTTAGGGTTGGATTTAGGGCTGAATTTGTGGAATTATTCAATGTTTAGTGTTACATAGCAACTATTCATTTTTGTTCCTAATCTTTGGCCATTACATTGTACTAGGCCAGGTCCAAGCTCTGGTCCAGAGCTACAAATTGCCTTCTAAGTGCACATTTGATAACAACCCAGTTGCAGGCTAGATCTTATTCCTGACCCCTATAATTTCTCTTTGCCTTGAAAACCAGGTTAGCATATATCTAGTTTCAAGTCCCTTCCTAAATCCACTTAAGATCAACCCAATTCTGGAGTCAGAAACAGACTTGCAGGCTGGTTCTTGTTTCTGTTCCTTAAAAAACATACAGCTTTAGGATCTAGAATCAATTTTGCTCTGGAATTCAGCCTCAATTTGTCCTACATTTAACTTCAGATACTTTCATAAGTCCATGTTGGAGCCACAACACAGTTCTAGGATCAGAGAGCTATCTATAATTACCAGCTGGATCCTGAAATGGACACTTGAGTAAAATGGATGCTGCCCCTGAAACTGCTTGAGCACTCATGAGACTATCTCTGTGTAAATTCTGTCTGGTTAGAATTGTGTCGCCAGTTTTTCACTTCCTAATGCAGGTGATATTCTTTGTTTCTAACCACTGGTCCATACAGCCTCCAGATGTACTGCCTTATCCTTATCTATGACCAAGGATCTTGACTACTTGATGAATACAGAACTTAAAGAAATGCCGCCTCCCTCTTAATCTTTGCTGCCCACCTGGAAAAGGAATTTTTAGTGTGATAAATGTTTCTAAACATTCTTGGGATTTTCTCCCATAAATATGTGTCCCTAAAACTCCTCTGGACTGACCCCCTAGTCTTGTGTGGTTCAGTCACTGGCCAGCTAATAAACGCTCTTAAAATCCTATTTTTTAGGCTGTCCTGTATTTTCTCTCACCTGGGCATTTCAATCCTACCCTGCTCTCTAGATTAGAAAAAAAATAAGGCTCACTGTTTCCTCCTTTCATAATAATTACTCAATCTAGTGCTCTCCTTAGATCTCTGATGCAGGAGCTCTTTGGGAAGAGCAAGGTTATACCACTTTCTTGTATACTGCTATCTTGGCCAGTCTCCTCCCCACTTCTTTTTCTGCATGATGTCTGCGTGATTTGAGGAGTCAGGTTCCCATAATGAGGCTACTATATCCTTTCAGGAGTAATCATAGGGGTTTAGGAGTTGTCTTTCTTATGTTATTCTTTGCAAACTCCCATCAAGGTACTTTATCTTCAAAATAATTTATTAATATCAGAAATGCACACTCAATTAGCTTTTAGAAATATTTATTATGGTTGTATAATAAGAATAGTCAATACAAAATATCCCCTAAAAGTTTGTGATATGTTCTCCCACAAATACATAGAGTTGAAAGGAAAAAGTGTTTAAACTTTGAAAGCACAAATGGTAACACTACACTTGTAGGTTAATTTGCTAGAGACTTCAAAATGCTTCCTTTTAGGTATGGTCCATTTTTTTTTCTTTCTGGGCTCTTGAATCTGTATCTACTCTGCCCTTGACTCCTGATACAATAATTGCTACCAGATGTCCTGAGGATATTGCTAGGATGCTGATGGGAAGAAGGCAAGTCCCATAATCCTCTAGATCCTCTGAAGTTCATAAGTTCCTTCTCTGGTCAAGAAGGGGGAGGAAAGGGCAGGAGAGTATAAAATAATTCTCCTTCCCTTCCCTCAAACATTCCTTCCTCATGGGTTCAGCTGGAATTCGTTCTCCTGGCTCTCTGCTCTTTCCAATCTGCAATTCCAACTAGCTCTATGTTTTTCTATAGACTCCAGAGACAGAGAGTATCACTAAGTTCCTAGGCAAATGAAATAGATTTGCTTCTGCACTTACTGAGGCATCAAAACAGATCTTAAATAACTGAGATATGTTCTCACCTGATAAATGTATAAGAAATAGGCAGAGTGGGAGTGATTTTGTCCTTCCCCTTACATACTACTTTATGTACAAACCTCATATGACACTTCTCAGTGGCAAACTTTGATTGGTAACATGCTATAATTTACATATACCCACCATGCATCTTTCCATTGACCTTTGGGAAATAGTGTTATTCTTTGGAAATCATGATGCTCCATGGTTTACAGTCATACCGTATCACCAGTAGAATCCTGATAATAAAGAGCTAAATTCTATAGTAGTGAGAAGTTTTGAAATTAATGAAAACATGGCATAGTTTTATAAATTCAATGCAGGCAAGTCTCCTCTTGCTTATAAATTATAGCACAAACTCATTGTCCATCAGCAATGCCAGTCTTAGATAAACATTGAAATAAATTAATTTGGCTGCTCGTCCAACTGCATATCATTGTCTCACAATATCTATTTTCAATCTACTTTTTTTTCCCAGTGTGAATGATTAGACTAATCTCTTTTCCACTGCTATGAGTTCCACTGTAGAGATTTTTTAATGTTCTGGAAGTTGATGTGATATATATATATATAT
>JAJPUD010000849.1:488576-553148 GCA_023553655.1 Myrmecobius fasciatus | reverse complement strand
TGTTGGTCATTTCTTACAGAACAATAATATTCCATAACATTCATATACCATAATTTATTCAGCCATTCTCCAATTGATGGGCATCTTTTCAATTTCCAGTTTCTTGCCACTACAAAAAGGGCTGCCACAAACATTTTTGCACATGTGGGGCCCTTTCCCTCCTTAAAAATCTCTTTGGGATATAGGCCCAGTAGAAACACTGCTGGGTCAAAGGGTATGCACTGTTTGATAACTCTTTGAGCATAGCTCCAAATTGCTCTCCAGAATGGTTGGATCCGTTCACAGTTTCACCAACAATGTATCAGTGTCCCAGTTTTCCCACATCCAAACCTGCACATTCTTTTGAGAAATCTCATGACACTGGTCTGTGACTCCAGATTTGGGAGGTCTTCCCTTCTCAAACCTCAACAGTTATATTAATACATTTCATTATAATTTGACTACAAAGGTTTTCTGGCCATGTCATTTTCAGAAAAAAAGTAGAAAAGAAAAAGGATTGCAAGTGAAACAATCTTGATAACATACAGCTTATTTTTCCTTTAAGGTATTTAATAAATTCAAGATTTAACTTAAAAACTGGTATTTTTTCTGCCTTTTTTTGCCTTTTTAAATGCTTCAATGATGTTCTCTTCTTTTTTCAAACATGGGGAATATGCAATACAAAAAGGAAGCTGTAAAGGAGAGGGGAATTGAAGGGCACCTGGTCCAGGGGCATGATTCTTTGCAGTTCAAACCAATCCTAGCTGCTAATGCAAAGTAGAGACTTACCTAGAAAGTTTTGAAGTCATCCTTTATTGTCTATTTTCCTAGGTGCTGGGGGTACAAATAAAAAACACAAGATGGCACCAGCCCTAATTACATTCTATTTGAAGGATTCACATCTGCACAAATAAGTAAATATATGGTCATTTGAGACTCAATAACAATTTGGGAGGCAAAGAAGAGTTTCCCTTAAAAGGCAGCATCTGAATGGAGTATTGAAGAAGAAAGCTAATATAAGTCTAAGAGAGAGAGTAAATTCCAGACTCGGAGAAATAATGTGTGAATGAGTAGAGACAGGAGATCAGGGAATAGCTAGCTGTTCCAATTGGCTAGCTTACAGTTTGTGAAAGGGAGGGCGATAATCTGACGGCTCAGTTTGAATAGGATTTGAATTACAAAGTTCTGGAAATACTACATGAAAGAACTTTATATGATAGAGTAAAAAGAACACTAGTCTTGGAATCAGAGAACCTGGAGTTGAATTCCAGGTTGGCCTCTTTCTTCCCATGTAATTGTAGGGCAAATCTTTTCTTCTCTTTGGGCCTCAGTTTTCTCATTTGTAAAATAAGAGGGCCAATTGGACTAGTTGACCTCCAAAGTCACTTCCAGCTCTAAATCTATGATCTTATGACTTAGAAGCTTAAAGAAGTTTACTGACGGTCAGCCTGAGTCATTTGGGAGCCACTGAAAAGTTATGAGTGGAATAATATAATCAGATTCAATCAGGATAATTATTTTGTTATCTATATCAAGAATGGATTGGAGAAGGAAATTTTTTTTTATAGATAGCATTTATTTAAAAGTTTTTAAGTATGTATTTCTTCTCCAATTACATGTTAAACCAGTGAATGAAGAGAGCCAACTACACCCAGAGAGAGGACTGTGGAAATCACAACATAATGTGAATCACAACATAACATTCTCACTCTTTTTGATGTTGTTTGCTTGCATTTTATTTTATTTTTTAAAAGTTTTTTTATTTTCAAAATATGTGCATGGATAATTTGAAAACACTGATCCTTACATAACCTTGTCTTTCAGATTTTCTCCTCCTTCCTCTCACCCCCTTCCCTAGAAGGCAAGCAATCCAATATATGTTAACATGTTAAAAATGTATGTTAAATCCCATGTGTATAACCATACTGGTGCAATTCTCTTGCTGCCCAAGAAAAATCAGATCAAACATTGTTGGTGGAAATGTGAATGGATCCAACCATTCTGGAGAGCAATTTGAAACTATGCTCAAAAAGTTATCAAACTGTGCATACCCTTTGACCCAGCAGTGTTTCTATTGGGCCCATATCCCAAAGAGATCTTAAAGGAAGGAAAGAGACCCACATGTGCAAAAATGTTTATGGCAACCCTTTTTTGTAGTGGCTACAAACTGGAGACTGAGTGGATACCCATCAACTGGAGAATGGCTGAATAAATTATGGTATTTGAATGTTATGGAATATTATTGTTCTGTAAGAAATGATCAGCAGGTGGCTAGAAACTGGAAACTGAATAGATGCCCTTCAATTGGAGAATGGCTAAACAAATTATGGTATATGAATATTATGGAATATTATTGCTCTGTAAGAAATGACCAGCAGGACGATTTCAAAGAGGCCTGGAGAAACTTGCATGAACTGATGCTGAGTGAAATAAGCAGAACCAGAAGATCATTATACACGGCAACAACAATACTATATGATAATCAATTCTGATGGACATGGCTCTCTTCAACAATGAAATGTTTCAAACCACTTCCAATTGTTCAGTGAAGAAAGCCATATACACCCAGAGAGAGGGATGTGAAATGTGGACCACAATATAACATTCTCATACTCTTGATTGATATTTGCTTTGATATTGTGTTTCCTTTATCTGATATGTCTTCTGTGTAGATACAATTTTTCTTGCACAATAATAAGTTTGGAAATATGTATACATATATTTGATTTGCCAAATATTTTAACATAATTAACAAGTAGTGGATATTCTGCCATCTAGGGGAGGGAAGGGAGTTGGGGGGAAAATCTGTAACAGAAAGCTATGTAAGGGTTAATGTTGAAAAATTACCCATACGTATGTTTTGCAAATAAGATAAAATAAAAATTAATTAATTAAAAAAAAAGAAATGATCAGCAGGATGATTTCAGAGAGGTCTGGAGAGACTTGCATGAACTGATGCTAAGTGAAATGAGCAGAACCAGGAGATCATTATACATGGCAACAAAACTGTATGATGATCAATTCTGATGGACATGGCTCTCTTCAACAATGAGATGTTTCAAACCAGTTCCAATTGTCCAGTGATGAAGAAAGCCATATACACCCAGGGAGAGGTCTGTGGGATCTGGGTGTGGACCACAACATAGCATTTTCATGCTCTCTGTTGATGTTTGCTTGCATTTTGTTTTCCTTCTCAGGTTTTTTTTTTTCTTGTAGATCTGATTTTTCTTGTACAGCAAGATAACTGTATAAATATGTATGCATATATTGGATTTGTCATCTATTTTAACATAATTAACATGTATTAGCATGTATTAGACTACCTCCATCTAGGGGAGAGAGGTGGGGGAAAGGAGGGAAGAATTTATAACAGAAGGGTTTGCAAGGGTCAATGTTGAAAAATTACCGATGCATATGTTTTGCAAATAAAAAGCTTTTTAAAAAAAAAAAGAAAAATCAGATCAAAAAAAAGAAAGTAAATGACTAAGAAAATAAAATGCAAGTGAACGACAACAAAAAGAGTGAGAATGCTATGTTGTGATCCATATTCAGTTCCCAGAGTCCTCTCTCTGGGTGTAGATGGCTCTCTTCATGACAAGATCATTGGAACTGGCATCAGTCATCTCATTATTGGAAAGAGTCACGTTCATCAGAATTGAGAGTCACATAATATTGATGTTGTCGTATACAGTGATCTCCTGGCTCTGCTCATTTCACTTAGCATCAGGTCATGTAAATCTCTCCAAGCCTCTCTAAAATCATCCTCCTGATCATTTCTTATAGAACAATATTCCATAACATTCATATACCATAACTTAGTCAGTCATTCTCCAACTGATGGGCATCCACTCAGTTTCCAGTTTCTTGTCACTATGAAAAGGGCTGCCACAAACATTTTCACACATTGCATTTTATTTTCTTACTCATTTTCTTTCCTTTTTGATCTGATTTTTCTGGTGCAACAAGAGAATTATATAAATATGTTTACACATATTGGATTTAACATACATATTAACATATATAACATATTGAATTGCTTTTCATCTAGGGGAGGGGATAGGGGTGTAGTGCTGGAGAAATTGAGGTTTTCTCAGAGATTACTTTTTAATATTTTAATAGTGGAGAGTTTAGCCAAAGTCAGGCAATTGAATGAGACTCTTATCTCAAAGCATTGATCAACGAGTAATTAATTCCAGAGACTTTTATAGGGCTCCAGCTATCAGGGAAACAAAGACAAGGTGGGGGAGAACACTGGGTGAGTGAACAAGCCATAATTCCGGGGAAGGATCATAATTTAGTCCTGACCGGATGAGGGTGAAGATAAGTAGGTCAAGGGTAAGATACAGTGAGTCTAGGGCAAGAGATGGTGAGCAATACCCAAGCATTTGAGATAAGCCACCTGGAGTTTTATGACTCACTGGAATGTAAAGTGATCAGAACTTGGAGATTTTAATTCTCTCAGTCCTAATGGCCAGGAAAGGGGGGAAGGGAGTGGCCATAATAATTTTATTCAGGGCATAATAATTCAGGGAAACTGAGACATAATGATTCAGGGAAATTGAGGCATTACAAGGGAAGGAAGGGAAAATCTGAAACATAAGGCTATGCAAGGGTCAATGCCAAAAAATTATCCATGCATATGTTTTCAAAATAAAAGGCTTAAAAAAAAAAGCTTAAAACTGAAAGATTCTTGAAAGAAAAAAAAAGCAGGAAATTATTGCAAAAGTCAAGATGAGTGGTGATGATGGCCTAAATTATAGTGCTGGTTGTGTTAATGGAGAGAATAGGATAGATAGTGTGAGCAACCTATAGAGTTGTATTTCCATATAGGGACAAAGACTTAAAGAAAGGTCACATCAGCTGACCTAGTTAGTTATACAAAACAAGTCACTGAAATGATAAGCTGAAAAAAAAATCACTTCAAAATAAGAAATGGGTTAAAGGTAACTGCAAGCATTGACTGTGCATGCTTAATGAATTAATTAATACTAACTTCTCCCCAAAGGAAGAGTTTTCTGCCATTTTTGAACATGGGCTGTATGATGAGGGAGGGGGAACATGCAATGAGAGGACAGAAATCTGTCAATTTCATCATCTTCAACTAATTGCGGGGATGAGAGCAGGACCTTGTGCTTCAGGATAGGAAATAAATGGCTCATTTCTGCATTTATAAACTCAAATCTACCCAGGGATTGCCCCTGGTTGAATCACCCATTCCTTGCAAGAACCAAAAATAAAAGCACTTACTTCATATACTTTTGAGTCCTTTTTATCTTTGAAGCATATTTCTAATAATAGGAAAGATGTCATGAAAATGAAATTGATGAAATATGGCAGGTGATTGGCAGTGGGGAGAGGGGGGTTGTAAAAGAATGAATCAAAATCAAAACTCTGAGGCCATAAACCTTAGGGATTCGATGGGTAGAAATGTCCTGTACTAAAATGTAAGTTTGGAAAAGGGACAGGTTTAGAGGGAAAGATGATATGTACTATTTTAGACATGGTAAGTTGAAAATGCCAAAGAGCCATCCAAGTAGAGATATTTAAGAAGCATTTGGTCATATAGAAGAAGAGTTCAGAAGTGAAACTAAAACCTGGATCTGCAAATTTGGGAGTCATTAGAATATTGCTAATTGAACCCATAGATACAAATTCATTAACCAACCAATAAGCATTTATTAAACAGAGGTTTGGGAAACATTGAAACCCATTTCCCTATTTACAAGTGGAGTCCCAGGCTTTGAAGTGAATTGTCCCTGAAAAATTCCAAGACTATGTTTATGGAGCAAAGTTACAAAGTTATGACCTGATTAAAACAAACAAACAAACAAAAAAAAAACATACTGAAATAGTCTGACAGGTGCCAAGTTAAGAAGAACAAATATTTATTAAATATGTTCCAGGCACTGAGCTAAGTACTGGAAATACCAAAGAATGGCAAAAACAGATGGTAGTCTCAAGGGGGAGATAATAAGCAAACAACTGTGTACAAAACAATGGCAGTGCATAGAGTGCTGAGCCTGGAGTCCAGAGGACTTGAGTTCAGATGTGGCTTCAGACACTTACTAGTTGTATCATTCTGAACAAATCACTTTACCCTGTTTGCCTCAGTTTCCTTATTTGTAAAAATGACCTGGAGAAGGAAATGGCAAGCCCATTCCAGTATCTTTGTCAAGAAAATTCCAAATAGGGTCATGAAGATTCAGACATGACTGAAACTACGGGAAAAAATGTACAAATAACATATATATATATATATATATATACATACATACATATATATATATATATATTTTATAGATATAGATATATAGATGATGATTTGGAAATCTCAACAAGAAAAGCATTAGCACTAAGAACAAGGAAAAAAGACTTCTAAAAAGTGGGATTTTATCTGAGAAACTAAGAGGCAAGGGTGAAGAAGAACAATCCAGGTTAAGGTATACTTTGAAAGATCATTCTGAGAGCTAAATAGAAGGATTATAGCAGAGTGAACCTTGAGGGAAGCAGACCCACCAGCAGGCTACTATAATAGTCCAGGTATGTGTGAGGTGATGAGTGCACTAGATTGGGGCAGTGTCAGAGGAGAGAAGGAGGAATATTTGAGAGATGTGGCAAAGATGAAATTGAGGGAGTGAAAGATAATGAGATTTCCATTTCCAGGATGATTCCTAGATTTTAAGTCTGAGGGACTGGGAAGATGATGATGTCCTTCCAGTGACTTTTTCAGTACTTTCTTGACCCACATGCCCAAAGTCATCCAAAGCTTTATTGTCCATAGATTACCAAATGCACTGAGTTGCACCAAGTCTTTCCTCATACCAAGGATGGAATCAATGGCCATTCGGTACAACATTCAGTTATTACACTTCTGTTTAAGTCCTACCTTCTGCCATTGGCTCAATAATCAAGTGTCTTCAAAGGATTGGAACTAGAGTCCTTTGGCATCATATCTTTGATTTTTGGTTTCCCATAATCCATTTGCTTTTTTTCCACCAGTCCTCCATAGACATTTGAGGCAGAAGAAGTTGATTTAATGAAGTAAATGCAAACTTAAAGAGGGGAAGGTTGGAGAGGAAAAATTATAAGTTCAGATTGGAATATGTTGACTATAAGATATTTACAGAACATTCAGTTTGAAATATCTGATAGACTGTTAGAAATGAGAGACTAGAGGGCAGGAGAGAGGTTGGGGCAGGATGTAACAGATGATAATTGAACGTATAGTTCAGAGAAAGGTAGCCGCACTAGCCAGTTATGAATTCAGTATGCACCACTGATCATGGAAGATCAGTGTGGATGCAAATACCCTTTCCAGAAGGCCACAAGATGTCCAAAGCTGCTGGGTGGTGCTGAAGATAGAGCACTAGACCTGAAGTCAGGAAAACCTAAATCCGAATCCAGCCTCGGGTATTTACCAGCTTCTCCTCTGTCTGTCTCAATTTGCTCAAATGTAAAATGAGGATAACAATAGTACCTACCTCCCTGGGTTGTTGTGAGGATCAAATGAGATAATGTTTGTAAAGCACAGTGCCTGGCATATAGTATGTGCTATATGAATTCTTATTTCTCTTCCTTTCCCACAAAGAAGTGAAAAGCCAAATATAGCTTCAAGGGAGTTGGATTATAAGCAGTTGGCAGAACAGCATTTGGCAGCATATGTGAAGTTCTCTTCACTGAATCAATTTTCTTTGCCTTATAGTTTTCTGTGGATGATGAGTAAAGAGAACAAATGTCTGGTGAAGGAATATGTGAAATGATACAAGGCAAGAATCAAGAGAATGATTCCAAAATACTCAAGCGTTAGTTCCTGAATTAACATGGCAGAAGTTGGAACCATACAATGGAATACTACCCTAGATTGTCATTGATATAATACATGGTATGAGGAAACAGTTGATTCTGCCCACTTCCTAACTCTCTATGGCTAAAAAAAGCTTTTGGACATGTGGGTCAAGAAGGAACCATAGAATTTATAAACAACAGATCTTAGCAACTTCCCCCACCCAAAAAAAAAAAAAAAATCCTTCAGATGTCACCAAGAAGTGTGACTTGTGTCTGTTGCATGCGAAGAAAAATGTTGCCAACTCATGCTGCATATTTGATGAATGCAAGTATTAGCAAATCTTTGAAATTTGCCCACTTTGACCTTTTATCTTTGAAGGACAATAAGACCATAAGCCATATCTTGATGGTCACTGAGTACTTCACAAACTCTGCATTGCCATACCCATCCAAGAACCAGAAAGCATCCATAGTTGCTAAAGTATTGTGGGGGAAAGTATATTATTTAGCATATAACCTTTTCAGGATCTATTTGAACCAAGGCAAAGACTGAACGATATCATCCAGAAGTCTAAAATAACTCCTTACCATACTCAAGGGGAGCCTAAATAGTTCAATGGCTCACTGATGAGCAAACTAGGGGCACTGAGGCCAGAATAAACTCTTCTCGTAACATGTGAACAATCCTATGATAAAATATGCTATTTATTTATACCTTATTTTTGTTGTTATTCAGTCATTTTCAGATGTGTCCAATTCAAGATCCCATTTTGGGTTATCTTGGGAAAGATAGTAGTTTGCCATTTCCTTCTCTGGATCATTTTACAAATGAGAAACAGAGGCAGAATGAAGTGACTTGCCTAGGGTCACATAGCTAGTAAGTATCTGAAGTTAGATTTAAAGCAGAAAAATGTCTCCTTGATCCCAAGCCTAGCATTCTATTCACTATAGTGCCACCTAGCTGCCTCATTCTATCTTGTCTGCTAATATTTGGGCATGAATCAGTTGTGTTGGATCCACCAAGGATGGAAAGAATATAAATACACTTGATCAGTATAAGTATTTGGCTGAGAAATTAATTAAATTATACTTGCCACACAGCTATAACTTCATCTCAGAAGGAGGCCAAAAGAAATAAAAATTAGTAGGATGTCCATGTTTACTATTCAAGACTTTTTAAAAGGTGAGAGAATTCTGCTGAGAAACTTCAGTGCTGAAAGGACACAAAAGTCAGCAGATGGATAGAATACTACCTATGCCTATTTGTGGAAGACTGGGCAACTTGCCTATTTGGAAATGATGCCTGAAGCTGGCAAGGGCTCTATAAATATAATTATTGTTGATTGGTGAGTAAGTTGATGGATAAGTTGAAACAGAAGGACACTCACCTCAGTGGACTCTGAGCAAAAAAAAAAAAAAAGACCTTCTGCCAATCATACAAGGATACAGAGAGTAGGTTTAAAAATCATTTTGAAAGTCATTGAATAGTAGATAAATCTGACCTCAGACACTTAACTCTTACTACCTGTGTGACCCAGGGCAAGTCATGCAGCCCCAATTGCTTTACAAAAAAGAAAAAAAGAAAAGAAAGTCACTTTGGATGAAGATTCTATCCATTATACTACAATAACTAATTTCAGTAATGAAAAAAAGGGCTGAAACCCAGAAGAAATATCTTTTCTGCTCAATACTTTAGCAGCAGCATGACCTAGGATATGGACATACTCCTCAGAATGCAGTAGCAATACCAGCTAACTTGGGCCCCCAAGTTCTCTCCCTGCTTCCCATTCCTCCTTTACCCCTTAAAAAGGCAACTAATATTGTATCGACTTATATTTCTGAAGTCATGCAAAACATATTTCCTTATTATATGCTGTTGTAAGTACCAGGGACCTGCAGTTGATTTTGCAAGGGATTGAAAAATTCCAAATCCCAGGAAGGAATATAATACTTTGGAAAATGATCAAGCCTCCAGAGACTAAATAGCCTCCAAAGACTATGGCCTCCTGGAAAATGTAAATCAGTATCTTGACAGAAAGCTCACATGAATTAATTTGATCCAAGAGAAGAGTATTATTTGGTTGAGCAACTTACAGGATATACAGGCTAGAAGCTCTCTATTTCAAATTTCTATTTTGAAGGAAGGGATTACATGATCTTTAAGGGTTAATAAGTTATTGTTTACTTAGGTGAATGAATCTATAACTCTTCCAACAAGCAGAACCTTAAATATGAACTTGGGTGTTTACTTTCTTTTCTCCTAGAAGGAGTTTGCTATAACCAAAGGTATGCCTGAGAGCATAAGAACTGATCGCTTCGGCTAAAATTACATCTCTTTACCTGGAGGAATGGGGGGCAATATTTTCTGGCATGGTATGAGTACAGAAGCAAAAATATAGAAAGTATACTTGGGGAATGACAAGGACATCAGTTTGACTGAATAACATTCCTTCAGGAGGTGGGATGGAAGGAGAAGGTAATCTTCCTTTGACACATGTATTGAGATATGAAACCACCTACTGAAAAGAATTAGGAAGCATGTGGTATTTTTAAAAGCTGTTTTTCAAAGAATAATGGGATAAAAGCCAGATTTCCATGGGTTGGAGAAAAGTGTACATAATAAATAAATGGAAATAGTAAGTATATACCATTTTTAAAATGAAAAATAAAGGAAGGAAACAAGACATCTGCTAGAAGGTACAGCCAGTATGAGTGATGATTTTTTTCTAACTAAGAAATATTTGTGCATCATTTTTTTTTTTTTGGCAGTACAGGGGAAGGATAGAATAGAAACTTGAATTTAAAAAGAGTTAAAAAAAAAAAAAAAAGCACTGGAAGAGTCATTGAGGGTAGTATTCCATAAAGGAAAAATGATCATGTTGCAGAGCAGCATAGAATTCCCTGTTGTTTTGTGTTGAACAGGTAAAGGTGTCATTGAAGTTAATTTCTATAGAGGACCCTTTACAGACAAAGATACTGGTGGGGACTTGAAAGCTACAGTTTAAAATGTAGGCACAAATTTACCTATACCAGAGTTATGAGTACAGGTTGAGGTGAGTGAGATAGCTCAGAGAGAAGAGAAGGGGGGGAAATGAGTGCTACATCCAAAGTTATTCTCCCTACAGGTGCTAAAATGAAAATACCTAAATTAATAGAACACCAAAATGTAACATAAAATAATCCAATTTCAGAGAAGCAAATGGAATTAATTGTAAAGGAACTATCATTGGGGGAGAGGGAACACTGGTCCATATGGATTTACAGAAGTTTATCAAAATTTTAAAGAACAATTAATAACTACACTTCAAAGATTATTCTTAAAAATTGAAAAAGAAAGCAATTTCCTAAATTTTTATGAGATATAGTCTGAGTATTTAAATCAATGATCAATCAATAAATATTGATTAAATGCCTACTGCTACTACTAAAAACTAAGTGCTTACTGCATGAGGGTCATTTTCAGTCTTCTTGATCTCTATCTGACCACTGGACCCAGATGGCTTTGGAGGGGAAAGTGAGGCACAGCCCTCCCTCACTTAAATTCAATTCACTTGCATGTCACCACATCAGCTCCCTGATGTCATGGTCTTTTTTCAGAACGAAGTTACAAACAACAGCTTATTACTTTCCAAACACGGTGCTAAGCCTGGAGATAAAAAACAAACTAACAACAACCAAAAAATCCCAAAAAAAACAAAGGCGAAAGGCTTGTAGAAGGTAATAAGATGACAGAGGCGCTAAGTCCCTTCCCACCAATGAACTTTTTCGATTGAGGGAGTAGGCGGAACCCCTGGTTGCCCTCCTCCAACCAGCAGGGGGAGACGCGTTGAGGAAACGGGCCGGGTTTGCTTTTCTCGGCCTCCTTCCGGCGCGCTCGAGACCACGTCCTGTCAAGATGGTGCTGGTGGAGCACGTTGTGGCGGACGCCGGAGCCTTCCTTCGGGACGCGGCGCTGCAGGTGAGAGGATTTCGGGCCTGGAGGGGAGAGAGGAGGAGGAGGAGGAGGAGGAGGAGGAGGGGGAGGGGACACCTTTCCGAATGGGGTCGCGGGGGAAGTTTCCCTCACCCTTTCGCTGATCCTCCGCAGGACATCGGGAAAACCATTTACACCATCAGGGAGGTGGTGACTGAGATCCGCGACAAGGCGACCCGGCGGCGCCTCGCCGTCCTGCCCTACGAGCTGCACTTCAAGGAGCCCTACCCCGAGTACGTGAGGCTGGGTGAGTGCGGGGTCCCCGCCCCCCCTTTTCCTCCCTTCTACCGCTCCCCCTTTCTTTTTCTCTATCCTCCCCCTAGTGCGGCCCCAGCTGCACCAAGACTTTTGGGACACGCTGTTCCTCCTTCCTCCCTGGATTCTTTCTCGGTGACTCGGCCCGGAGTTGGGTGGTCGGGATGTCAGCAGTGAGCTCTGCAGGAGCAGTTTGCACAGGGCAGAGGGCCGAAGGGGAGGGTGGGCTCGGATCAGGTCCGACGTTTGATCCGACCCTGCTGGGCTTAGGACGGGCCGCGGTTTAGAGAGACAGCTGGGCTCTGGCCTAAAGGAGGGGCCGGCCCGGGCTCCAGACCCGGCCCCAGCTGCTTGATCCAGAGCCCCATGGACATCTCAGCCTGGTAGTGGCTGAGACAACTCATCACCGCTTCTCCTTCCAAACTTGCCCATTTGTGTTAAAATCACCAACACTTGTGACACAAGTGACAGCACAAAGGAAAAACCAGACAGTGCTAGAATATTTTTTTGGAAGAGAGAGCACTGAGCTAAAAGGTAAGGAGTGTGAAAGAAGAAAGGTTTGAAAGTGAGAAGTAGCAGGTAAAGTTCAGGGAACAACCAGTGTCCGTGTGGGCTGGAATGTAGAATGAGTGAAGTGGAATAATAATGGGAACTGAGGCTGGCAAAGAATGTAGATTCTAAGCATTAGCATAAATACTGGATATTTTATGCCACAGGCAATGTGGGCCTTCTGCTAAAATGTTTTATTTGGGGAGCAGAGATTACATGGTCACACATATTGCTTTGGACCATTGTTTTGCCACCTGAGGGAAGGATATTGGAGAGGAGAGACAGGAGTTGGGAGAGCAGTTAATAGCCTAAGATGACATATCAAAATAAGCAGTGACCAGATGTATGAGTGGGGGAACGGGCCAGTTTCTAGAGATGATATGGAAAGGCTCATTGGGACTTAGCAATTGATAAGATTCCAGGGGAGAGGGGATAGAGCAAGATTTTAAATTGGCTTCCTGGAATAATTGGCCTTCCTTATAAAATGAGAAAGATTTGAAGTAGGATGGACAACAATAAATATAGTTTTATACATGCTGGATTGGAGGTGTGAATGGTATATTCTGCAGTTAGCTGGTGAATTTAACTTTTTCAGAAGAGAATTAGGGTTGGAAATATAAATTTCAGAGTCATCTGCATAGGATTGATTTTTTTAAAAAAAAATCTATGCTGATAAGATCACCAAGAAATAATGTGGAGAGACAAGCAGTCCATGGTAGTCATGGAATGTAACTTTGATTAGGGAATTACTAATGGATGACAACCAGCAAAAGAGACTGAGCTATGAACAGACACAGAAGAGAGCCAGGAGATGGGTTCTTCATGGAAGCCAAGGAAAAGAGAATGGGGTATATAGTTGCACATCCTGGGAAGAGATAGTGAATAAAGGTTTTTTTTTTTTTTTGTTATGTTGGGTCAAGTAAAGTGTGTGTATTTAAAAATAATCTGTAAGCATTTATTAGTGATGGTGATGTGACAGGCACTGAGCTAATTGCTGGGATACAAAAGAGGCCAAAGATGATTGCTGCCCTCAAGGTGTTTACAATCTAGTGGGGAAGACCCCATGCAAATAAATTTATACAAAGCAAGCTATATGTAGAAAATAATTAATCTAGGGAAGGTACTAGAATTAAAAGGAATTAGGGAAGACTTGTGCAGAAAGTGGGAGTCTGGAGTAGAGGAGGGAGGGCATTCTAGACATGGAAGAGATAGCCTGGAGGAACATCCTTACCAAGAGATGGAGGGTCTTGTTTGTGGAATAGGTAGGAGGCCAGGGTCTTTGGATAGAAGAGTACTTGTTGGGGAATAAGGTGTAGGAAGACTGGAAGAGCAAGAGAGGCCTAGTTTGTAGAAATGGATGATTATTCCAGTAGATTTGGAGAGATTGGGAATTGGAGATAAAATAGGAATTCATGGGACAACTCATCAGAAAACAAGTGGATTCAAGTAAAAGGGATGGTCAGGGCCGCCTTGTCCTGTGGAGCACAGAAGTACTAGAGCACTGAAGATTTTGAGCACTTTTGGAGAGAGGACATGAAAGCTTGTGATGGGCAATTTGCCTTCCTGAGGTAGTAGATGACTTCATTTGCTGAGGGGAGCAGGAGAGGTATGGGCTTGAGGACAGTTTGAATGGAATGGCTGCCTCTAGAAAGTCATCTGTTATCAAGTGTGGCACTTTAGGGAATTAGAGAAGAAAAGTTTGGGACAGACATGTAGAAATAAGAGTAACTGAGTTCTTGGGGTCACACCTTGGGGTCTGACAATGGGACTGAAGTCAAATTTCTTGGTTCAGTATTTTTCCTACTCTGTCATGCTGCTTTTTTGGTGATGATGCCATGCAGTCCTCTCTAAGATCCCTAGATGATGAGCTTTTCTCTTCTTACCACTTGTCTTCTTCCTGGAAGAATGGAAAATTGAATTCTAGGCCTAAAAGCTGTTCTTTCTTTGACCTGACCAGATATTAATTCTCCATTTCAGATATAATTGAAACCAAAGAACTTTTCAAGTAAAATTCAAAACAATCTTGAAATGGACAAAACTCCAGCTATAAGTAAGGGAGAAAGAGTGTTTAGGACTTTTCTTTTTAAAATTTGTTTCCCTTAGTTCCTTTTTTCCAAAAGTTCCTTTTTTTGTTGATAGCTTTTGTTTTTGTATGACCTACATTTCTAAAAGAAACCTTTTCTTCCTCCTAAGAGTTCCATTTCATGCAGAAAAGAATAAAGCGAACCATTCCTCAAAATTAACTACTTTGAAAAATATCTATTATCTTCAGTATTATGTAATATTTTCCCCAAGATTTTAACTCTTACTTTGATATTTTTATCATTAGTTAACTTTTGTTATTGTATGCTTTTCTAACTAACAGTGATCACCTTTTGTTTATAGTAACTGAATTTTCCAAAAAGACTGGTGATTATCCCAGCCTTTCAGCCACAGATATCCAGGTGTTGGCCTTGACTTACCAGTTGGAAGCAGAGCTTGTGGGGGTGGCTCACCTGAAGAAAGAGCCAGAAACAAAGGTATGGGATCTGTGCAAAAGGGTCATTTCCCTTCTTTGGGGAAGGTCAGAACAAACAGCTTTCTTAATTTAAATCTGAACACATGGTAGGCTTCACTGCCCGTAAGAATTGATAGACCAAAGTGATCGTTTTGAATTGTTTTGGTGTATTGTGTGATCCTGTCTGTTTAAAATTCTTCCTCAAGGACTATATTATCCCCTATTTATAAGAGCTGTGTCCCACCAAGTATAAGTCAGTTAATCTTCATTTCACAGCCATTTCTGCCAAGAGGATTGTAAATTGCAGTTCTGGTTTTAGAGGTGCTTTGTGTTCACTTGGGGGAAGAGAGAAGGGACAGACATGGGCAGTTGTATATCCTTATTGTTTTCTTGCTCAGAATTGTCACTGTTGTACTGCAGGTTAAAGTGAGCTCATCAGTGCTACATCCAGAAAATCCTTTACATATTCCTGGTTTTCACCTGCCTTCCAAGGTAATCTTTTGTCTTAGCAGAGAGGTTACAGGACATAATTCTGTGGGCAGTGTTCACTTTGATTTTTATAGTCTATTGTGCTACTCATTCTTGACAATTTGCTATTCTCAACCATTTTCTTTGTAAATTTCAGCCCAAACTTCCAGAGGAAACAGTACATTATGTGCCTCGAGCTGTTGAGCCTTCTGAGAACCCAGAATATAATTCCTTTCTATTCTGGAGAAATCCTTTGCCCAATATTGATGTCGATCTTCAGGAGTTTATGGTGAGGTTTCTCCCTTGATCCAGCAGAGTGGTTTGTATCTCCTCATACAGTTCTCCCATATGTTGAATTTTTATGAATTCTTAATTTTCCAGAATGGAGAAGATCAGAGTGTCCTAAGTGAGGAAGAAGAAAATGGGAGAATAGGAAAGAGTGGAGGTAGTACTGAGGAGGATGAAGATGAAGATGAAGATGGAGGATGGATAACACCCAGCAATATTAAACAAGTCCAGCAAGAACTGGGACAGTATGATAGTCCTGACAATGTCCAGGTTGGCTGTGTAACCACAGACTTTGCCATGCAGGTAAGGTAAATAAATAAACAATCTCAGAACTAAGCTTTTTAGAGTTCTATTAATCTAGATTGTGGCTCTTGCTGTGTCCAAGCACAGTTTCTTCCCTTGTAAAAGCCCAGTCAAGGGTGTTTAAAGAACATTTTATTCATTTGTTTTCAGTCTTTGGGACTTGAATGCTTTGAAAATTGGGATCCAACACAGTTAAATTGTTGTATGGACTAGTTTAAAGTTTTGAGCACTTGTTCTAATTTTTAGTTGTCCATATTTCAAGATTTGTGATATCTTTATTCTCAGTCAAATTTTGAAAAAAATGTTTTGCCACAAAGACACTGTATTTGTTATGAAAAGATGACATATGTATATTAAGATTTTGCTAATTCGTGAGACTTTGAAAAACTGGTGATTCTGTTGATAGGGACAGTCATAGCCCTCAGTACAGAAGCATTTGAAATTATAGAAATATTCATGCCCTTGTCTTCAGTCTCATGTATCTGGTAAGGCATATAAAGCCTTGTTTTCCTTAGGAAAGTCCTGTTCAAGTGAGAACTTGAGGGCCACCTGTCCCTCTTCTTGCTGATTTGGCTCACCGGGCCTCTGTAAGATTCAACTTTGTTTGGACTTTATGATTTGCAGAATGTTCTGCTCCAGATGGGGCTCCATGTGCTGGCAGTGAACGGGATGCTCATCCGGGAGGCCAGAAGCTATATACTTCGTTGTCATGGCTGTTTCAAGTACGTATAGTTAATTGAATTTCAGAAGAGAAAATGCTTGATTTTGTAACTGGTGACAGAGACCTCAGTAATCGAAGGGAGTTGATATGCCTATTAGTGCAAAGTTAGTGTAGTGTTTGTATGTGGCAGTTCATGGAAGAACTGGAACTCATTGCTGGCTCGATCATAATCTGTAAATCTCCTCTGGGCCCATCCCATATTGGGGGAAAACCATGCCAAGACTTTTCATTTCTTGGCAGAATGAGGGCAAACAAAAATACAATCCAGCGTACAAATATTTTGTCCTTAAGTAATTAATGATAGAATATTCAGTTTAATTGAATAGAGATTGCAGTACATATACAAAACATTGTATTGATTTCTATGAACATTCAGCTTGGTGTGCCAGACAATTTGGGAGTAGTCAAGGAGTAGGAACACAAACAATAGGTAAGAATGATAGCATGACATAGTTCCTGCCCCCAGCTAAGAAAGCACCAGGGAGGCTGATGGCCTAGAGTCCTCACTTGGGAGTTCCAGAATCTTTAAGTGTACATCTAGAAAAATGAAGCAAAGTTTCTGTTACACTTTAGCTGCAGCCATTCTTTTCCCATTCATTTTGTAGATGATGATAGAATATAACATAGGCATACATTTAGTCCAGTGCCTGTCCTCATTTGCAGAGGAAGAAATTTAAACTAATTCTTACTCAGATGAAGTGACATATAATAATAGGCTTTTTACAATAGTAGCTAGGTGGCTATCCAGGAATAAGAACCCCCAGGGTGATACCCAGTGGTTCATCTGGGCCTCTCTCCTGTATAAGCTTTGAAAAGACAATGACAAGGACTCTTTGGGTGCATAAATAAAACCCAGTGGTCTTTCCCTCCATTATCCCCTGCAAGTCTCAGTGTCTCTGTTAGTGGGGAGCAGTGTCTGCCCTTTGGAAAACAGCCGCCTTCTTCCTCAGACAACTACTCTGGTTTTTGTTGCAATGTGGATTTACTGTAGAGGTATAAGAAGTTATCTTTTCTCAAAACCTATTCATATCACTAATAAGTTTAATTCCCCAAAGTTGTGATCATTCTCCTGAGAACTTGTGAATTATCTCCATTCTTAGAAAATCAGTTCTGGGCATAAGAAATAAATGCTCACCCAAGTGAGTGAGCACTCTTTGATCTGCAGAAAAGGGCTACATGACTTACTTTGTTCGGTGCTGGCAATGACAGGGGGTAGGTCAGAGACAATACTTGCTTTCAAAGAGTTTACAGACTGGATAAGGGGACAGGCAGCTGTGGTACATGATATCACCTGGTAGGTGCATTGGAGACCTGAACCAGTTATGTATAAGGACTCAGGAAATCATGGTTGTGGGAGAGGGCCAAGGAAGGCTTCCTGGAGGAGAGGACATCTGAATTGAGCTTGAAAGGAATTAAGAGAGTCAGGGGGAAGTTATTGAATTCAAAGCTCCCTTACTTTAATGGGCCCAGAAGAGCAGTGATTGTAAATGGCCAAGCTGGAGCTACCATGGAGATCTTCTGACTCATTCTGGCATTCTTTTCAATTGGACCATGCCAGGTGTACCTTACTGAAATTCTGCATATTGTAAGGATTATGTGATCTCTTGTCTGGATTCCCATTTCCTCTTATAGACTTTATCAAAGATTTCTCAAACTTAGAATTGTAGGGTATACTTTTATATTCTCCACAGGCACACAATAGGTGAAGTAATTCATAACAGGAAAACCTATGCATGGTATAAAAAGAATATTTTTGATATTCACTTGTTGCAGTCATGTCCATTCTTTGTGATGTCATTTGGACCTTTCTTGTCAAACCTACTGAGGATAGTTCACCGTTTACTTCTCTACCTATTTTACACATGAGGAAACTGAGGCAAACAGGGTTAGTGCCTTGCCCAGGATCACATAAACTACTAAGTGTCTGAGACTAGGTTTGAACTCGGGGAGATGAGGCTTCCTGATATCAGGAGCAGCACTTTATCCACTGCCACCTGGCTGCCCGAATAAGTGTTTTACTCCTCAGAAATGTCTCTGAAACTGATATTTAAGGGTTTGGGCTATGCAAACTTGTCTCTTGAATTCAGTGATAATGTCACGTAAAAATTTGTTAATCCTCTCCATTTCAAAGTTATTGGAACATTTATGCCAACTCCCAGAAGAATGAAGAGGGTTTTCCTAGACCTTTCTCCTTCTTAAAGAACTTTTACAAGCATCATAGACAGATGTACCTGTCACCATTCAGCTCTTTTGCCAGAAGCTCTTCTACATTGTTGTCTCTCACATGGGTGGGTTTGCTGCCCACAGCTCAAGCAGTTCTGTCCTCTTCTTCTAGGACCACCTCTGACATGACCAGGATCTTTTGTGCACATTGTGGAAATAGGACACTGAAAAAAGTGGCCGTGACGGTCAATGATGATGGCAGCCTTCACATGCACTTTTCCCGGAACCCCAAGGTGCTGAATGCACGTGGCCTTCGGGTGAGTGGTCAGCCATTGCTTGCTTCATCAGCATAACCTCAAGCTCGGCAGGAAGGTTAGGGAGTGGACATGACCAGAGGCTCCAGAACTTCAGTGGTCAGCACGCTGAGATTTGAATTAACAGACAAAAATGTACCAGGAACTGTTGTTTGACCAGATTTTGTTTTGTGGTTGCCCAGTAAGGGAAAGGAGGTACACGGCAAAACGTGTGTGCCCAGGATGTGGTACAGAGACAGGGAATGCACACGCTGGCCAAGGGGAACCTGGGGGGGATAGAGTAAATGAACCAGGGCTTCATGGACAGTGAGCTTAGGCTCTCTGGTGGTTCCCTCGTTCCCAAGATGGGTACAGGAGTAATTCTGAATTGGTCTGGTTTTCTCTCCTTGCCACATCCACGCTTGTCTCTGGCAGCAGGACTGCATTCCCTCATTTCTAACAGTCTTTCTCCTCTTGTGCAGTATTCACTCCCTGCTCCCAAAGGAGGGAAGCACGCCAACAACCCCCACCTGACGGAGGACCAGCGGTTCCCACAGCAGCGGCTGTCCCGAAAAGCCAGGCAGAAAACCAACGTGTTTGATCCTGATTACATAGCAGGGGTATCTCCCTTTGTAGAGAATGATATCTACAGCCGGGCAGCCACACTGCAGATCAGAGACAGTGCACTGGGCGCTGGAAGGAGGCGCTTGAACCCCAATGCTTCAACAAAGAAGTTTGTGAAAAAGAGGTGAAGGAAACGGGATCCCCAAGGACAAGGCTAAACAGCTGCCACTGAAGTGACCTCAGCTCTCTGTTTTCAAGAGCTTTTGGAAGGCAAGAATGGGTCAGGAGCTTTTGTGTGAAGGTAGCCTTGTGACAGTTCTATTATGACTTGGCAGCTGGGGTGAAACTGAATAGTGGCTTTATCTCCAATGAATTCTGGGCTGTCCCTTGGCCTCATGATTTGGGCTGGCCCCCCTCCCACTACTTTAAATGGAATTTGTAAAGAAAGGATGAATGGCACCCTGCAGCACCTCTCTATTCAATTGTACTTTTAAAGGGGGAATGCTATCTCCTAGTATTTTTCTAATAAATCTGCTCTTCATAAGTTTTGTGTTCTTTTCATTAAGCACCTCTGATTCCTTAGCATCTGTGGCAGCCAGAGGAGATCTCTGTGTCCCAGCCTATTCTTGGGTCATTTGGGTGCTTCAGGACCACCAAGAATTGAAGTGCTGTGGACACTGGAAGAGATTTCTGTGCCTGCTTTCACGGTGCTGGACTACCTCCTTCATAGCAGGGGTCCTTGGGTTTGGAAGGGTGGGCAGGGCCTGGGGTCAGGAAAACCCAGACTGACAGCCACCTCTGGCCTGATTTGTGACCCTGAGTGCGAGGTGCTTCTCTGTGCCTTTGGGGACAAGGACTGAGGTAACAAAGTGCAGCCCGGCAGGGGGAGCTGGACTGCGAGACCTCTGAGACCACTTGGGGTCTGTGGAAACGGAGTAAAAAGTCTGTTAAATGATGTCTAAGAAGGAGGCTTGTCTTGCTAAGCTCTCCTGCTATTTCTAGTTCAATAGATTGAGTGCTGCAAGGAAGAACCTTAGCGGTCATCCAGCCCCAGACCCTTCGTCTTTCAAACCCAGGTGTGGCAGCGGGTCCAGGACTCTCCATTGTGGTCACAGTTGTGGGAACAATGATGAGGTTGGGTCAGCTTTTGCCACCTCAAAACTGGTGTGAGAAGCTTTTTCATATTCTCCCGAAGCTCAGCAAAGGGAGGAGGCAATCAACAGCCATTGGTCACTTCTGGAGGAATCTTGTAAGGACCCCACTGGCTGGGGCAGTTGGGGTGATGTTAAATTAGTACAGAATTCATCATTCCCCAATAAATAGAAGTTTCCACACACAGTATTCCTTAGATACACAAAGGTGAGAGCAAGACGGCCGCACCTCTCTAGGAGCTCAGAATCTGCCGCGGGACAAAGAACTTGTACTTAGAATGAGAGAGAAAAAAGAGACCCGCAAGGTGATCTAGGAACCGGATGAGGCAGTGAGCACAAGAGGCAGGGACAAAGAAAGGCTCCATGATACTTGGAGGAAGAAGTGCTCCAGACCAGCTAACAGTTTTAGTGTGAAATCACTGTGACTGAAATGCCCTGTGTGTGTAAATGAAGAGGGGAAAGATTGCAAAAATAACAGCTCAGGAGCAGCCTTACTTGCCTAGGGGCAGTAGGGAGCCACGGTGGTTATGGGAATGAGAACTTTGCCTCAGTAAGATGATTTTGGCATCTTTGTAAATGTTGAGTTGGAAAGGGAAGGAGGTAGCGGAGGCTATTACAACCTGGCCATCGGCATTCTGAATGGATCAACTTGGAAACATGCATCTGGCAGCTGCTTGGATGTGGGGAAGGCAATGATACTCTATGTGTTAGGCCTTGTGCTAAATTCTGCGAGCAAGGCAGTCTGTCCTCAAGGATCTCCCTTTCTAATGGGGGAAGATAGTAGATAAAGGAGAATTCAAAACAGTGTGGAGGAAGGCTACCCTTGCAGGGACATGGGGAGAATCCTGAGCCCCCTCCGTAAGATAAGGGGAAAATCTGATTTATCAAAGCTGGGGAAGCTAGGGATGAAGTCCAAATATTCCAGTGGGATGGAGATGATTGCGGAGGAGGTACTATGTGAAGAAACCTGCAAAAACAATAACTAGCCAATATCATTGGGAGAGAGAGAGGAAAGTATCTAGAATTAGGGGATAAGCAACCACATCCAGTGCCACAAAGAAGCCAGGAAGGATGAAGAGTGAGTAAAGACCCTTGGATTTAGCAATAAAGAAATAACTGGTAACCTTGGAGGGAATGGTTTCAGGCAAGTGAGTTCAGAAGCTAGATTACAGGGTGTTGGGAATTGTGAGGGAGAAGGGAAATAGGGGGAATTTGAGTAGAGCCAGCTTTTTCCAGGAGTTTGGCTATGAAAGGAAAAGATACAAGACTATAACTAGAAGGTTTGGGAAGTCAAGGGGACATGGGTTTTTAAGGATAGGATGGAGGTACTTGTTCATCGGCAGGAGGGAACGCATAAAAAGAGGTTGAAAATTAGGAAAGGAGGCCATCATTAAAGGACTGAACCCTCAAAGGAAATGGGAAGGAGATCAAGGCCGAGGGGGCTTATGCAATGAATGAGTTCAATTAAAAGAAAAAAAACTTTTTTTTGGTAATGTATTTTATTTTAAATTTAAATACAAAATGAGAAAAGAAAAAAATTACCATAAACACAGAAGACAATAATAAAGGGTTCTATATAAAGCAATAAGTCTCCAGTTCTAGAAATTTATATAATAAATACTACATATTGGGGCAGCTAGGTGGTGCAGAGGATAGAGCACCAGCCTGAAGCCCGGAGGACCTGAGTTCAAGTTTGACCTCAGACACTTAATACTTCCTAGCTATGTGACCCTGGGCAAGTCACTTAACCTCAATTGCCTCAGTAAAAAAAAAAAAACAAACCAAAAAACTATTGCTTAGAAAGCTGCCCACTTTTCTTTTTTGTTTTTCTTTTGTTCTCTGCTGTGTACCTTTTACTTTATTTTTTTTCTTTTCCCTCCCCTCAGCACCCTAAAGAAAGCCATAATTAAGTGTGGAAATGTCAATTTTTTTTTTTCTCCTGAGGCAATTAGGGTTAAGTGACTTGCCCAAGGTCACACAGCTAGGAAGTGTCAAGTGTCTAAGACCAGATTTGAACTTAGGTCCTCCTGACTTCAGGACTGGTGCTCTATCTATGAATTGTCAATTTTTTTTTTTTTTAAGTAAAAAGTCACATAAGTAATGAGAAGTTTTGGAACAGTTGCTGTGGGGAATGTTGACAGAAGTGATGGGGCTGGGAAGAGAAGGGTCAGCTCACACCAAAGGGGGGCATGTAGACTGAATCATCTATTTGTGGTAGGCTCACCTAGTCAGCAGTGCTGTGTGACCCTCCAGGGGCATTCAGCAGCATATCTGTGACCAGAAATACCCACAGACCCCAGGACAGGATGGAGAGACAGCTACCATCCCCTTAATCAAGTCAGACTTTTGAAATGACCATTTGTTGCCATAAAATGACCACAGAAACAAGTCTTTGGTCAAAACAACTTTGGAAAAGAAGGCTCTAGCTATAGAACAAGAGAGGGCCTTTAAAGGCCGTCCAACCTTCCTTTTTACAGATGAAGAAACAGGCACAGTGACAGTAAGTCACACAGGTAATAAGTATCTAAGGAAAGATTTGATCCTGAATATTCCTGACTGCAATTTCAGTAGTCTGTCCTTGCCCTTTGTTCTAACACCTTGCCAGCATTTTTTTCACCATGCCATGGATCTCCATCTTCATTAATCTGATTCCTGTCCATTTGCTGCCCACTGACTGGCCCCTGCCATCCCATTGCCCTTGTCTACTTCTTCCCAGTACTGGAAATTAGACTTCTAGGAATTTCTCTTGGGGTTTGGCTCTAATCATCCAACCCTGCTTCCAGTTTTGAAAAGTAAAATGTAGAAGAGGACAAATGTGTTCAGATGAGACTTTTTTATGGGCAGGAATTCAAAAGGCAAATGTCTGCCACCAGATGGAGACATGTTGCATTTAACAGTGGAAGGAGGGACCTTCTAGCAATGAATGCTTAGTAAGAGGGATAAAAGAATTAAGGGAAGAGAATAAGCATTTAAGCACCTACTCTGTAGTAGAAACTGCTATGGCTTGACAGAAACTCATTTGAATATCACAAGGCAGGTGCTATATTTACTCCATTCTACAGTTGAGGAAACTGAGGCAGTTTGATGAAATGACTTGACTAGAGTCACACATTCAATAAAAGCCTGAGGCTGTATTTAAATTCAGGTCTTCCTGCCTCCTTGCCTAATATACTAGGAAAATATCCTAATTTTCAACCTGTATTTGCTGGTTACTTCCCTCCTGCCAATGAACTGACCTAACCCTAAAAACCCATGTTCCCTTGACTTCCTTATGCCCTCCAGCTATAGGCTCGACCATCTTCCTTTCTGACCAAACTCCTAGAAAAAGCTGGCCTACTCAAATTCCCCCTATTTCTCTCCTCCCTGGTATGAGCTGTTCTTTTTCTTCTCAGCCCTGATCACTTTTGTCAACACTTCCTGTCTCCACACTTAATCCACTGTGCCTCTTCTTGCCTTGAAAGCAAATATTAATTATGTAATAAGATAGTTATTATGCAATGAATGAGTTCAATTCATAGTAATAGATAGTAACAAGTCCACAAAGGTTATAGAATTTAGAATTGGAAGATACTTTTGAGACCATCCAGTATATCCTCTTTGTTTTATAGATGAGGAAATTGAGACGCAGAGAGATTAAGTAGAATGGGAGATGGGATTTTAACCCATTTTCCTTTCCCATCACACCATCCTTTCCTTCCCAAATGTGGCCTGTAAGGGAAATGAGCAAATCAACAAGTAGAGATAGAATAAAAGGTGGACTCTAGGTCTGGAAAACAACCTACACAAATACACAAAGACAATAAAGGGCTCATTTCTAAGATCTCTAAGGAGTCCATTCAAATTGAAAAAAAAAAAGCCATTCCCCAATAGATAAATGGTAAAGGTATGAATAGACAGTTTTTAAAGGAAAATATTCAAACTGTCAACAGATAATCTGGAAATTTGTTGTAAATGATTCATAATTAGAGAAATGAAAATTAGTGTAACTCTGAGGTTCCACCTCATACCCATCAGATTTTTTTTTTAATTTTATTTGCAAAACATATGTATGGGTAATTCTTCAACATTAACCCTTACATAGCTTTCTGTTACAGATTTTTCCCCCCAGCTCCCTACCCCTCCCCTAGATGGCAGGATATCCACTACATGTTAATTATGTTAAAATATTGGCAAATCGAATATATGTATACATATTTCCAAACTTATCATTGTTGTGCAAGAAAAATCGTATCTACATAAAAGACATATCAGATAAAGGAAACACAATGTAAGCAAACATCAATCAAGAGTATGAGAATGTTATGTTGTGGTCCACATTTCACATCCCTCTCTCTGGGTGTATATGGCTTTCTTCAGTGAACAATTGGAGGTAGTTTGAAACATTTCATTGTTGAAGAGAGCCATGACCATCAGAATTGCTCATCATATAGTCTTGTTGTTGCTGTGTATGATGATCTCCTGGCTCTGCTCACTTCACTCAGCATCAGTTCATGCAAGTCTCTCCAGGCCTCTCTGAAATCGTCCTGCTGGTCATTTCTTATAGAACAATAATATTCCATAACATTCATATGCCATAATTTATTCAGCCATTCTCCAATTGAAGGGCATCTATTCAGTTTCCAGTTTCTAGCCACTACAAAAAGAGCTGCCACAAACATTATTGCACCTGTGGGGCCCTTTCCTTCCTTTATGATTTCTTTGGTATATAAGCCCAATAGAAATGCTGCTGGGTCAAAGGGTATGCACAGGTTGATAACTCTTTTTTTTTTTTTTTTTTTTTTGCTTTTTGCTGAGGCAATTGGGGTTAAGTGACTTGCCCAGGGTCACACAGCTAGGAAGTGTCTGAGACCAGATTTGAACTCAGGTCCTCCTGACTTCAGGGCTGGTGCTCTAACCACTGCGCCACCTAGCTTCCCCAAGGTTGATAACTCTTTGAGCATAGTTCCAAATTGCTCTCCAGAATGGCTGTATCCGTTCACAGCTCCACCAACAATGCATCAGTGTCCCAGCCTTCCCACATCCCCTCCAACATCAGTCATTATTTTTTCCTCTCATTTTAGCCAATCTGACAGGTGTGTAGTGGTACTTCAGGGTTGTCTTGATTTGCATTTCTCTGATCAATAGTGATTTGGAGCACCTTTTCATATGACTACAAATAGTTTTAATTTCATCCTCTGAAAATTGTCTGTTCATATCCTTTGACCATTTATCGTTTGGAGAATGGCTTGAATTTTTATAAATGTGAGACAATTCTCTATATATTTTAGAGATGAGACCTTTATCAGAACCCTTAAATGTAAAGATGATTTCCCAATTTATTGCTTCCCTCCTAATCTTGTCTGCATTGGTTTTGTTTGTACAAAAACTTTTTAACTTAATATAGTCAAAGTTATCTACCTGATTTTCAATTAAGAGTTCCAGTTCTTCTTTGGACATAAATTTATTCCATCTCCATAGGTCTGAGAGGTAAAATATATTACAATCCTCTAATTTACTTATAGTATCACTCTTTATATCCAGATCATGAACCCATTTAGATCTTATCTTGGTCATACCCATCAGATTAACAAAGATGATGAAAAAGGCAAAGGACGAACATCAGAGGGAAGGGCTGAAGGGAAAACATATGCTAAAGTGTTGTAAATGTACTATGGCTTGGTCCAACCATTCTGCAAAGCTATTTGGAGCTACCAAACTCTTCATATTCTTTAACCAACTGTTACTTCTACTGGGCCCATAACCTTTCTAGAGATTAAAGAAAGAGGAAAGGGATCCATATATACAAAAACATGTATAGCAGCTCTTTTTATGATGTCATAGGACTGGAAACTAAGGGAGTATTCAAGAATGATGGAATGGCTAAAAAAATTTTGAATGTGGCAGAAGAAGCAACAGTTTTAGAGAAACCTGAATTGATGTCAGGTTAAGTGAGCAGAACAGAACTGGACAGTAACAACAATACTGTAAAGATAAACAACTTTAGGGATTTGTTTGTTTTTGCAAGGCAATTGGAGTTAAGTGACTTACCCAAAATCACAAAGCTAGGAAGTGTTAAATGTGAGTCTGAATTTGAACTCAGGTCCTCTTGACTTCAGAGCTGGTGCTCTATCCACTGGGCCATCTAGCTTCCCCTAAAACAAACTTAAATTCTTAGATGAATGTAATGATCCACTGTAATTCCAGAGGACCAGTGATAATATATGCTATACAGCTCACAAGAGAAAGATGATGGAGTTACTATGCAGATATAAATTTTTGGATATGACCAATGTGGGAATTTGTATTGTTCAACTTAAGGCATATACTTTAGAAGAGGTTTTATTCTTTTAAATTAGGAAATGGGGTGGGAGGAAAAGAAGGGAAAATATGCCCCTTAATTAGAAAAAAACAATGAGTGTCAGGAAAATGGAATATACTAGATGAAATTGGGGATCATTTTGCTAGAGCAAATTATATGAAATAAGGTCACAAAGGCAGACAGGAAGCAAATAGTAGAGAGCTTTAAATACCATCCTGAGAAGTTGTTTTCTTCCTAGAGGCAACAGGTTAAATTCTTTTTATTCAAGTGCCGTTATAATAAAATTCTAGCTTAGCCAAAGGTATTCTTGCAATTCAGCAAAACAATATTCAATCCATTGAACAATCCCATGGAGTCCACTATAAAAGGATATTTTCTTTTTCTAATAGCCATCTTGACAGTGAAAAGAGGAAGTAAGAGTAGGGGGATGATTTAAAGTGAGAGATTATATTATTTTCTTCCCAAATACAGAGATCTGCCCCCTCCAGGGAAACTTGGCTGGTATCCACAGGAACCATATCAAGGGACAATAAACTCCTGAATTCCCCGGATATACCAGACAGGAGCTCTGGGTGACTGTACCAAGTCCGTCATCTATGTCTCAGAGAAAAGCAAAGGGACTTTGGGGATTCTTTGTGCATGAAAGATGCTATACCACATGGACACAACGCATTACCTGGTGCCTAATGAGGCTGTTTATATTCTCTGATTAGGAGGATGGGGGAGGAGAACCAGAGGGGACATGGATGGGGGGGGGACTCAGGAGAATTCCTCCACCCCCCTGCTTTTTTATTTCTGGCTATGGATAACAAGTGCCATCAACAATGCCTGCATAAGGCTAAATGGTCTTAAGCAGTACCCTGGGGAAGAAGGCCTCCAAGGCTTCTCCCATTTTCAGTAATCACACTACACCAAGAATATTCCAACTGGGACATATTATATACACAAGACTGCTACAGCCCAGTGAAGCAGGACACGGAGAGATGGTAATAATAATAATAATAATGTCTGACATTTTATATGGCATCTTAAGGTTTGTAGAAACACTCTCCATATACATTTTGTCTTTGGATCCTTAAAACAATCCTACAATTGTCCCTCTGGGTATTTGCAGAATCACAGAATTTCAGACTTGAAAGGAAGAATGATAACATTAAAAGAATCCCTACTGTAATACATCTGACAAATGATCAGCCATTCTTTCCTGGAAGCTCTCTGATGATAGGTCCCACAATCTCCCAGGACAACCCATAGGGATCCACAGAAACCCAGGAAAACACATTCTCCTTTTGGACATCCATAATTGCTAGAAAGTTATTCCTTTCTCTTAAAAATGTGTGTGTGTGTGTGTGTGTGTGTGTGTGTGTGTAAATTTAGTTCAAATTATTTAACTTCTTAATGAGAGCAGAGAAGAAGAGAATTTAAAATTTTAAAAAACAAATATTGTTTTTAGATGTAACTGAGGAAAATAAAATAAAAATTTATGTAAATATTTTTTGTTCATAACAAATAAAATGAACCTTTTCTTTTACAAAGTAGAATATTTAAAAACTGAAAATCTAATATAAAATAAATTAAATCTCTAGAAGTTTTTCATTTCATGGACTGCCATGAAAACCCAAGACAAGGAGGGATGAAGGGTTGTAATCTGTGTCACTTAAAGGAAGATTCACATGGATGAGATTAGAGATCTGTGGCAGCATGGTATAGACCAGCAACTGGGGTCAAAAGACTTGGATAGAAATCCTATCTCTGATGCTCCCTATATGTATAATAAGTAAGTCATGTGACTCTCTGAATCTCAGTTTTCTCTAAAATAAAGGGGTTGGCCTTGGTGGCTTCTTCCAAGTCTCTTTCAATTCTATGATTCCATGAGTCTTTGAGGAGTCCTTATGTTCAACCTAAATTTGTCCCTTTGCAAGATTGCATCCATGTTCCTGCTGGGTTGCCTACTGGATTTCAACTCAACTCAAATGAGCCTAATTTCCTTCTATAAGGGAGCCTTTCTTAAAAAAATGGCTTAAGGACATCTTCATTGTTATGTCTTCCCAATAACTATCCACAAATTCCTTCTCAAGAGAAAATTTGTAAGAAAGCACATTTAAACAAAACAAGTGAGCCAGTTGCCCTGGTCTGACAATATATGTCTCATTCTGGACCTCCTAGTCCAGAACACCTCTAGTGAGAGATGAGAACTGGAATGAGTTAGATTCATCCTGAAAGAATACATTACTAAATTTTCAATGTGAGCATTTATACCTAGAAACTGGCAAATGCTACAAATCAAGGCTTGGTTTATTATTTTGTTGGAATTGTCAAGCTTCAGAAAGTCGTGGGGAAAATGTTCATAAAGAAAATTAAACTTAAGAGTGTTTTACATGTAATTTTTTTTGGAAGGAAGAGCCAACTGTTAAACTTTGGTGGAACCGGTAGTTATTAAACATTTCCCAGCATACGCTGGATGGGAATCATATTTTACCTACCATCCCCCTAAAGTCACAATTGGTTACTGCATTAATGAGAGTTCTGAAGTTTTTCTGAATTGGTGGAATATAAACAGCCTCAGAACAGAGATTTGTTTCATTTTTTATTTCATCAATGATTCTTTATTATTGCTGCTGTCTTTATATTACAATAATTATTATATAAATTCTTCTACCAGTGTTGCTTATTTTGCATCTATTTATAAAACCAAGGCATCCTTCCAGTTACTTAACAACAGTTGTGTCTCTCATGGGTCTTATCCAAGCAAGCTCAACATATACACTTTTTCCAACTGATACCCTTTACTGTTTGAGTTGCCCTTCTTGTTCTTCCTAAATCATAAAGCCCAGAACTGACCACAAGAACACAATACTATATGTGTGGTCTGATTTTTCTTTTTGAGTCATTTTCAGTCATGTCCTACTCTTTGTGGCCTCATTTGATTTTTTTTCTCTTTGGCAAAGATTTTGGTTTGCCATTTCTTTCTCCAATTCATTTTATAGATAAGGAACCTGAGGCAAATTGTTAAGTGACTTGCTAAGGAGCACTAGTAATTGTCTAGGATTAGATTTGAACTCATGAAGATATGTCTTCCTGATTCTAAACTCAGTGCTCTGTGCATTATGGCGCCACCTAGCTGGCCCTGTTGTCTGATTAAGGCAGAGATAGCAAGACTAGTTGTCCAAGGAAATAAATACACTTGGTATCAGAAAGTCTTGAGTTTGAATAATGCCTCAGATACTTACCAGTTGTCTAAACAAGTTACTTAACCCCTCTGGACCTGTTTCCTCATTTGTAAAATAAAGATAATAATATCACCTACTTCACAAAGCTGTGTCAAGGATCAAACATGGTAGCACAGATAAAGAATTTTGCAAATCTTGATGTGATACAGAAACAGGAGCTAACCTTCCCAGGTGCATTTCACTTTTTTTTTTTTGAGGGGGGAGCTATTCCAATTCTGGTTGATTATTAACTAGACTTCAAAAAAATCTTGGATCACATTATTTTTTTTATTTTTTCACTTAACAGTTTTCTCCAAAAATTCCTGTAAATTAGTTTTCAACATTCATTTTATAAGATTTTTGAGTTCCAAAATTTTTTCTCCTTTCCTTCCTCCTGAAGACAGCAAGCAATGATATAGATTATCCATGTACAATTATATTAAATATATTTCCATATTAGTCATGTTGTGAAAGAAGAATCAGAACAAAAGGGAAAAACCATAAGAAAGAAAAAACAAAAACTGGAAATAGCATGCTTCGCTCTGTACTCAGACTCCATGGTTTTTTCTCTGGATGTGGATAGCATTTTCTTCCTTCACGAGACTTTTGGAAATATCTTGGATCACTGAATTGCTGAGAAGAGCTAAGTCTATCGTAGTGGATCATCTCATAAAGTTGTCAAGTGTTCTCTTGACTCTGCTCACTTCACTCAGCATCAGTTCATGTAAATTTTTCAATGGTTTTCTGAAATCAGCCTGCTCATCATTTCTTATAGCACAATAGTATTCTTACATTCATATACTACAACTTGTTTAGCTATTCCCCAATTGATGGGTATCCCCTCAATTTCCAATTCTTTGTCACCACAAAAAGAGCTGCAATAAATGAGTCTTATTGAAGACTTTGGTTTTTATATCAGTCATTTCTAGAAGTAGTCTCTCTTTCTTAGCATTTGAATTCTTCCTAGTAATAAACTTTTAGTCAAGCAACAGGGCAGCTAGGTGGTGCTGTACATAGAGCGCTGGGTCTGGAGTCAAGAAGACTCATCTTTCTGTGTTAAACCCAAAATGAATCAGCAGCTAAAATGCACCCAGGACATAGTTTATGCTTGCATTATCATCACTACCCCTGCTGGGCTTAGTATCCCCCAGAGTTGTTCATGACTTCCTATTGGCTCTCCATGCTTATTCACTCATGGTTGTTGTCCTTCATTCTCAAAGAGCAAAAATGACATCACTATGTTAGGATCAAGTTAGTGTGTTCGACTGTGACTGATCAACCAATATGAGCTTGGAAGGCTCTGCCACAGATCGAACACATATAGTCCCTTTGAACATTTGGAACGGACTCTCTAAATCTGTGCATTTCACTTTTTTTTTTTTTTGAGCTAGTTCAATTCTGGTTGATTATTATCTAGGCTTCAAAAAAATCTTAGACAAAATATTAATGGCTGCTACAAAAAAAGGGCTGCCACAAATACTTTTGTACATGTGGATCCTTTTCCTTTTATGATCTCTTTGGGATACAGGTCCAATAGAGACACTGCTGATTCAAAGGGTATGCACAGTTTGATAGTCCTTTGGGCATAGTTCCATATTGCTCTTCAGAATGGTTGGGTCATTTCACAACTAGGAAAGGCTTCTCGTAGAAGGGACTTTAGTTAAGACTTGGAAAAAGCCAGGAAATCCAGGAGATGGAGATTTAAAAAAAAGAGAGAGAGACATGTTCTTGAAAGACAGTTCAGAGTTAAAAGATAGAATATGTGTTTGAAGCCATTGACTACCAATCCCAGAGTACTTTAAAAGAGGGGCTAGAGTAAAATGGTTAATCCCACTTTCTGCAAGTAGCCTCTCCTGGTCTCTTTTAATGTTTAAAGCCTTCCATCTATTGATTCCCTCTCTTTTTTGTTGTATATGTACATAGTTGCTCTATATTGTACATAGTTACACATTGTCTCCTTTATAGACCTGTAGCTCCCAGAGAGCAAACTCTGACTTTACCTTCCCTTGTATCCTCAGCACCTTGTATGATGATTGACACATTGTAAATGCTTGTAGATGACTCTACTCCTTACAACTCTAAGTAAAACCAATAAAAATAGGTTTTGCCTCCATTAGCTGAGAACAAGATATGATAGTCTCCATCTTGCAGCTAATGTTAATGCCACGCTAAATGATTACTATGTTTTACATGGTTTATTTAGAAATGTTTTACATTATTTCACATGTATAATTGATATATTACTGCCTTCTCAGTAAAAAGACTGAAGGGAGAAAGAGAATTTGGAACTCAAATTTTTATTCTAATTTTTTTATTAAAGCTTTTTATTTTTCAAAATAAATGCATGGACAATTCTTCAATATTAGCCCTTGCAAACCCTGTGTTCCAATTCCCTCCCTTCTTCCTCCATGCCCTCCCCTAGATGGCAAGTAGTCTAATATATGTTAAACATGATAGAAATATATGTTAATAATTATCATGTAGTGGATATCCTGCTATCTAGGGGAGGGGTGGGGAGTAGGGGGGAAAATTTGTAACAGAAAGCTTTGTAAGGGTTAATGTTTAGGAATTACCCATACATATGTTTTGCAAATAAAAAGTATTAATTAAAAAAAATAAAGAAAGAAAGAAATATATGTTAAATCCAATATAAGTATACATATTTATACAATTATCATGCCACACTAGCAAAAAAAGAGAAACAAAATAAAATGCAAGCAAACAACAGCAAAAAGAGTGAAAATCCTATGTTATGAACCACACTCAGAACTCTTTTTTTTTTCATTTTATTAAAGCTTTTTATTTGCAAAACATATGTATGGGTAAATTTTTAACATTGATTGCAAAGCTTTCTGTTACAAATTTTCCCCCCTAGTCCCCACCCTTCCCTTAGATGGCAGGAAGTCCACTACATGTTAATTATGTTAAAATACTTGACAAATCGAATATATGTATACATATTTTTACAGTTATCTTGCTGTGCAAGAAAAATCGGATCTACAAGAAAATAAAATCTGAGAAGGGAAACATAAGGCAAGCAAACATCAATAGAGAGCATGATAATGTTATGTTGTAGTCCACATTTCATATCCCTCTTTCTGGGTGTATATGGCTTTCTTCACTGAACAATTGGAACTGGTTTGAGGCATTTCATTGTTGCAGAGAGCCATGTCCATCAGAATTGATCATCATATAGTCTTGTTGTTGCCATGTTGCCATGATCTCCTGGTTCTGCTCATTTCACTCAGCATCAGCTCATGCAAGTCTCTCCAGGCCTCTCTGAAATCATCCTGCTGGTCGTTTCTTACAGAACAATAATATTCCATAACATTCATATACCATAGTTTATTCAGCCATTCTCCAACTGATGGGCATCCATTCAGTTTCCAGTTTCTAGACACTACAAAGAGGGCTGCCACAAACATTCTTGCACATGTGGGGCCCTTTGCCTTCTTTACGATCTCTTTGGGATACAGGCCCAGTAGACACAGTGCTGGGTCAAAGGGTATGCAAAGTGTGATCACTTTTTGAGCATAGTTCCAAATTGCTCTCCAGAATGGTTGGATCCGTTCACAGTTCCACCAACAATGTGTCAGTGTCCCAGCTTTCCCACATGCCCTCCAACATCTGTTATCATCTTTTCCTGTCATCTTAGCCAATCTGACAGGTGTGTAGTGGTATCTCAGAGTTGTCTTAATTTGTATTTCTCTGATCAATAGTTATTTGGAACACCTTTTCTTATGACTAGAAATAGTTTTAATTTCATCATGTGAAAATTGTCTGTTCATATCAGAACTCAAATTTTTAAAAATGTTTAAAAATTAGTCTTTTCATGTAACTGGGAAAAATACTTTTTTAAAATAAACATGAAAGTGAAGTATAATTATTTTTAAAATAAAAATAATTAACCTATTTTAAGCTGAGAGGCAATATAATGGCCCCTCAGATCCACATGGTTCTCTCCTCTTTTTTTTTTTTTATTATGGGGTTATATCAGACAAAAAAAAAATAGAAGTATTGTTGTAATCTCTCTGAGCCAGTTAGGAAAATTACTAACATCTAGGTGATTTGGCTGTCTGCTTTGGTTTACATTTATCTCTCTGTCTGGTTTACCACTGTCTTTTTTGTGGGTAAGGCAAAATTCAGATTATCGGAAGTGTTTAGAAAAGCAGCAAGTATATTACCATATCTGTTGTTAGACAGACTGTAGAATAGAAGGTGGGGGAAAAGTTGACCTTTTCTTGGAACTTTTTGGTGTGTTTGAGGAAGAGGCACAGTTGGTGGACTCAACCTGAGTCTTCTGCTTTGAGATGCCCATATCTCCAATGTAAAGAAATTCTTTACCAGGTTGGACAAATGGTGACGAATTTCCTATTTATGGCTATTAACATATAGAGTGGTGGCAATCTTTACTCATTGGGGGAGTACATTCAGTGATAAAATTATCAATCCTTAAAGTATTAAAGTAAATGCAAAGTCCTACATTTGGATTCAGATGCAATTTACTAAAGTCCTTGATATGACTTTTCAGTTGGAACTTTTAACCTCCACATCTTTTATTAATCTAATTTAATTAACAACTTTCAAGCTCAGTGTTTTTGCAGATAAAAATTTTCTTATGTATTTCCCTAAATGTACTTTAAATTTCTTAATTTCTTTTCACAGCCTGACAGCATTGAACATAAGATAGAGGTATATTATACCTTATAATAATATACCTTGTTCCTCAATAAATTCTGATTAACAGTGGTTGGATATATCATAACTTATAAAAGTGTTGCAATGGATAGAGTAGTGGAGGAAGTAAGGCCTTAGCTGGAAAACAGTACCAGGCATTTAACCCTGAGCGAATCACGTCATCTGTCTTAGCCTCAGTATTCTCATCTATAAATTGGGAATAGTGATAGTACCTGTCTTGCTGGGTTTTGAGGACCAATGGAGATTAAGGTAAGTAAACCTTAAAGTGCTATATAAATGCTAGCTGTTATTATTATTAAAAGATTCAAGTAGGAAAGAACCATTAAGATTCTGTTTATATTCTCATTTTTAAGGACAACCATTTATTAGATGAAATTAGACCAGCTTTTGTTCACTTATCAGTAGATTACATAATTAAGTGAAATGTTCCTTTGTCATACTCCTCCAGAACCAAGCATCACCTTCCTGCCATCATAAGATATCACATAGGAATGTCATTTTATTCTCTTTTTTTCCTGAGGCAATTGGGGTTAAGTGACTTGCCCAGGGTCACACAGCCAGGAAGTGTTAAGTGTCTGAGGCCAGATTTGAACTCAAGTCCTCCTGACTTCAGGGCTGGTGCTCTATCCACTGCACCAACTACCTGCCCCAGAATGCCATTTTATTAAAAGCGCCTCTTATGCTGGGTTATGACCCAAGAGATCTGGATTCTAACTCCAGTTCTACCACTAATTTTGTTGTTGTTCAATTGTGTCTAATTCTTCCTGACCCTATTTGTGAGTTTGTCATTTTCTTTTCCAGCTCATTTACCAATGAGGAAACTAAGGCAAGCTGGTTAAATGACTTGCCCAGGATTACACAGTTAATAAGTATTTGAGACCAGATTTGAATTAACAAAGAAGGGTCTTCCACCTTTGTGCTCTATTCACTATGCCATCTAGACAGCCTAACTAGCTGGGATATTTAACACGCCCCAGATGTTAACATCTCCTTTCCCACCCCAAGTACGTTTGTATTTATCTTGTTTATATCTTACAAACTTTTATGTGTAGCAATGTACATTTATTAAGTAAGTGACACAATAGTTAGAGTTCTAGATCTGAAGTCAGGAAGACCTGAGTTCAAATCTCAGATTTTAGCTGTGTGACTATGGGCAAGTCAATTTGCCTTTCTGCCTCAGTTTCCTCAGTTGTAAAATATGGATAATAATAGAATTTACCTCCCACCATTGTTGTAAGGATCAAATGAGATAATATTGGCAAAGTGTTTAGTATAGTGTCTGGCTCATAGTAGGTACTTAAGAAATACTTGTCCTTTTCTTCCTTCCTGCCCTAATGAAAAGGTAAGCTCCTTGAGAGCAGGGGCTATTCCTTTATTGTCTCTGTACATTTAACATATAGTGCCTGGCATATAACAATAGAATTAAGATTTGGAGTTTATTTAAACAATGGAGTTTATTTTCAAAACATATACATAGATAATTTTCAACTCTCACACCTCAAAACCTTGTATTCCAATTTTTTTCTCCCTCCTTTCTCCCCACCCCCTCCTCTAGGTGGCAGTAATCCAACATATGTTAAACATGTGCAATTCTACACATATTTCCACAATTATCTTACTGCACAAGAAAAATCAGATCAAAAAGGAAAAGAATGAGAAAGAAAACAAAATGCAAGCAAACAATAACAAAAAAGTGAAAATACTGTGTTGTGATCCACACTCAGCCCCACAGTCTCTCTCTGGATGCAGTTGGCTCTCTTCATCACCAGACTATTGCAACTGGCCTGAATTACCTCATTGTAGAAAAGAGCAACCCATCAGAATTGATCATTGTATAATCTTGTTGTTACTATTGTACTTTAAATTTGAACCCTTTCTTTCCAGGGAACTTTTGTATACAAAAAAAAATGTGCAGCTGATTTGAGAAAATTATTTTGTAACAATTATTCTTGTTATATCTTCCCAGTAAAACCTTTTTTTTTTTTTTAAACACTGATAAGAGTCTAAGTGATTGACTGATAATGGGAAATACACCAATGGGGGCTCAGGAGCTAACAGTGTTAGAAATCTCAAGTCTGAGGTCCAAATCTGTTCATTTGAGTAGAAATTGGGAAAGTGAACCCAAAGAGTATATTATATTCATTTCTGTCACTTACTGAAGGAACCATCCCATGTTGTCCATAAGTGATGCTATCTAAGAAGAAATAATGCATTTGTTAGGCCACTTTGTCAGAGAAAGAGCATTTGAAATTCAGTCCTTCAGTCTTTTTATAATTTATCCCAGGGCTTTCCTCCATTTTTCATAAAAGCAGAACTGATGAAGAAGAGATCATTCATTACTTGCCTATTTCCCCCCTTCTCTATGGGTCCTCCTTCTACATTTGAATTGTCTTCTACCCACAATCACTGCTGTCTCAGCCTATATTTGATTCAAAACACTTGAATGCCTAGCCCCTTCTTTGTTTATTTCCTCCTCTAGACATGATAGACTTCTGCCTCTACCACAAGGGTGTCCAATTAGACTGAAATGCTGGCCAGGCCCAAGAAACCTGGAATTAATTGAGCTCAGCTCCTCTGCTTTCCTTTGTCCATTCCTTGGGAATTGTTGGATTCTCTTAAATCTCATCATTATGTTCTAATCCCATTCTGGATTTCAAAAAGAAGGCTAGTGTTCAAGCTCCCAGAGAACTAATTTATTAGGCAATACATTATCATTATAATATCATATTAAGATATAATTTATTGATTTTAAAAATGACTGTGACACGACCATCCAGCTGACTTTCTTCTTTATTCTGAAACATGTCTCCTCCATTTTCAAGGTGTATCCAGAAGCTAGTCAGCTCTTGTAGAACTATAGACTAAACAGTAACTCCTGCATTTGAGTTTCACCAATATCCAACAAAGATGTACTGTTAAATATTTAACAACTGATTCCCTGGGGAAAAGCACAGCAACCAAGAGTGCACTATTTTTTTTTTAATCAAAGCTTTTTATTTTTCAAAACATATGTATGGACAATTCTTCAGTATTAGCCCTTGCAAAACCTTGTGCTCCAGTTCCCCCCCCCCATGCTCTCTCCTAGATGGCAAGCAGTCCAATAAATTGTTAAACATGATAGAAATATGTGTTAAATCTAATATATATATACATATTTATACAATTATTGTGCCACACACACAAAAATCTAATCAAACCAGTAAAGAGAGAGAGAGAGAGAAAGAAAAAGAGAGAGAGAGAGAGAAAGTGAAATAAAATGCAAGCAAACAACAACAAAAAGAGCAAAAATGCTATGTTGTGAACCACACTCAATTCCCACAGTCCTCTCTCTGGGATACAGTAATTTTTTTTTTTGCACAATGCAAGAATACACTAATTTTTAAAACAGTTTTTCAATTATGTATAAAAACAATATTTAACATTCATTTAAATTTTTTTTCAATTTTTAAAAAATTTCTAAATTCTGCCCTTCTCTCCTTTCACTGCATCCTCCTTGAAAAGGTGAACAAGTTGGTATAGGTTTTATATGTGCTGTTATACAAAAGATATTTTCATATTAGTTATGTTATAAAAGAAAACAGAACAAAAAGTAAAAGAACACACAAAAAAGCTAAAAAAGAAAAAAAATATGCTTCAATCTGCATTCAAACTCCATCAGTTCTTTCTCTAGAGGTAGATAGCATTTTTTTTTATCATAAATCCTTCAAAGCTGCAAGAACACACTTTTAAGTTTAATTTGCATTATTAATATTTTCTCCATTACTTTTTTTTTTTTTGCTGAGGCAATTGGGGTTAAATGACTTGCCCAGGGTCACACAGCTAAGAAGTGTCTGAGACCAGATTTGAACTCAGGTCCTCCTGACTTCAGGGCTGGTGCTCTAACCACTGCTCCATCTAGCTGCCCCTCCCATTACTTTTTAAAGTCCAGACAATCAACAAAATAATAAACCAAACCCTGGTTTGTAGCTTTTGCATGGTTCCAAGGTGTAAATGCTCATCCTGGAAGTTTAACAATTAGTTCTAGTCAGTGGAGCTAACCACACCTTTACCCTGTTTTCTACTCTGGAAGAGAATTAAACCCAGAGTCCTTGGCAAATGCACCAATTGAGGATAATCAGACCCATTGACTATACCAACTATACCAACAGGAAGAATTGGTTAAAAATCCCTTTGCCTAAGGAATTTGTATGGTGACACTTGTTCTTTTAATAATTTCTGTTTCCAGGGGTCCTCTTCTCTGGAAGAAATAGCTTAGTCTAACTCAACTGTCACACCATTTTCTTCTGACTCCCAAATCCAATCTTTTTTCCATCATACCCCACTGTATCTCATAAATTGACATATTTACATAAATACGAAATTAAAATTCTTTGGCAGGCACAAATGGCTTTCCTGGTTGGCTAGGACTAGCTCCACTTCTATAAATAGAACACATAACAATAGAAAAATAGAATCCTACACACTTAAAAGTCTACCTCCTTTGTGAAATCTTTTGCACCTATCACCATCCACAGTGCTATTTCCTCCTTCTGAACTCCAGTAGGATTCGCTGTCCATTTATTGTTTATATCATTTATTTGGCATGTTACATCTCTCCTTTTATGTCCTATCCTGTTAGATTATAAACTTCCTGTAGGTCAGAATCATGTGGTCACTGGATTCTAACTGTACAGAATTCTCATTCGTTTACTGCTTTTTCTTCTATACACTCTCTATGGAGGCTATCACAATGTGGAGCTCAATATATGTTTGATTAATAAAAGGAGACAAGTCATACATAATCAAGATTTGGTAACAAAAGTTTAAACAGGACCCTAATTAATACATTTCCTTGTTGGTTTTCCATGAACTAAATAAAGAAGGAAGAATACCTGTTGTTGTTTAGTTTTGTCTGATGCTTCACGATCCTATTTGGGATTTTCTTGGCAAAGATCCTGGAATGGTTTGCTATTTCCTTCTCTAGTTCATTTTTAAAATGAGGAAACTGAGGAAAATAGGGTGAAGCGATTTATCCAGTCATACAACTCTTAAATGTCTGAGGCCAAATTAGAATTCAGAGCACACCCCCTGCCCCAGGTTCGACACTCTATCCATTGGGTCACCCAGCTACCTTTGAGAATATCTTGCCTTTCTGAAATCTGAACAAATCTAAACTATTCATGAAATAGTAACTATCATTTTTCTCTTTGCTGTTTAAGAATCTGTTAATTCTGTCTCTCCTTTCCCCCTTTAATTTCTGAGCATTGGCATTAAATGGGCAAGTATATCTTTGTCATAACTGTTCATCAAAGCCTGGAGGACTCGTGCAAATGACTAGAAGAACAATGCCCTTGAACTTAATTCCTTTAGATCTTTGCCATGAGTGGGCAGGAGGCTGAAGGGATGTTCTTGCCCAGAGGAGCTGTAATTAGATTTTTCTTTTCACTTATAGGGCACAGGCTCCCTTGCAGTGAGGAATCAGGGCAGCAGCCTGAATGCTTGTGTTGACACAGGCAGACTACTGATATGTGCACTGTCTCCCTTCCATCAGAGCAATCATTTATATGGCGTTACTCAAGAGTGGACTTGTTTTGCGATTATTATGTGTTTGAGTTATAAGCAAATTTTATTTACTTTGAAAATACTACAGGAGAAGCATTTCTAGTACGTAACTGGACTTACCCTTTCTGGTTCTGCTTCTGGCCATGGTTTGGCCCAATGCTGGGAGGACCTGGCATTTGGGATGTGATCCAGCAGATTCTGAGCCATCCCTTAGACTCAATCTTGTCAGCTGGTAATGGGGAGGAGGGTGGAGTTGGGCTTTATGCCAGTTGCCAGTTAAAAATATTCCAGCTCAGTTCTTTGCTTGGACTCTGTAGTGTGAATGATCGTGGTTTCCATCTCTAGACTCCCCATGCTGGGACATAGAGGGAATAAACAGCAGATTTCCTTCACCCCCTGTGCCTAAACTTAGAAGGTCTTACTCCTAGATCCTGTCTACTCTTTTCACTTTGTGTTTCCTTCCTTGAGTAGGTAATCAAACATACTTGGGAGGGGTGTAGAAAGAAAAACATATCTAAACTTGGAGAACAAGAGTTCAAGGGGACAAGGGAGGAGTCCCCAGCAGCAAGCAACCCCTGTACCCTTGGAGAGAATATACACTGATAAGGGACCTGCCTCAAGGCTGCTGGTTTTATTAACAGACATACATAGCCAATCACTCCATCAATAAATTTTTGTTAAATCCCTACTTTGTGCCAGGCATTGTGCCAAGTGCTGAGGATACAAATATAGGTAAAAGCAAGTCCCTGCTTTGAAGGAACTCACAGTCTAATGTGGGGAACAACATGTAAACAATTATGTACAAATGATGTACAGACAGAATGAATTGGAACTAATCAACATAGGGAAGACACTAGAATTAAGAGGTCTTGAGAAAGGCAGACATTTGGGGGGTACAGAATAAAGGGGAAAAGGGAAAGGGAAGGGAATAAGCATTTATTAAACAACTATTATTTGCCAGGCACTGTGCTAAGCAGTTTTCAACTATTATCTCATTTAAAAGGAGATCTAATTGCTTTATTCTGTTTTATGCTGTGATGACGTTTTTAGAAGTTGCATGATATTGTGGAAAGAGACCTGGATTTGAAGTGAGAAAACCTCAGTTCAAATATTAATTCTTCCATTTACTCCCTCTGTGACCTTAGGCTAGCCACCTAACTCAGTTTCCTCATTTGTAAAATGAGAAGTCTCTACTAGAGAGTCTCTATGGTCCTGACTGTCAGTTTCCTGGCAGATCATAACAGCAGTTACACACAGTTACTCTTTTGAAATCTTTCTATCATTGAGCACTGAGTCTTTTCTGTTCAGTGAGTAAGCATTTGTTAATCATCTTCTTACTATGGTAAATTCTGGGGACACAAAGAAAGGAAACTCTACTTGAAAAAATCCTCCAAACCCAATCCCCAGTCTCAAGGAACTCCCTTTCTAATCACAACCTGATGGGAGCAGGGGAGAATACAAATGCAAACAACTCTTTATGAACAAAACACTTATGGAATAAATTATAGATGATCTCAGAGGGAGGATGCTAAGATAAAGGGAGATCAGAAGGGGTTTCTTGCAGAAGATGGGACTTTATTTTTTTTTCTCATTAGTATTTTATTTTTCCAAATACATGTAAAGAGAGTTCTAAATTTTTTTCTCCCTCCATCTCTTACCCCTTCCCCTTCTCAAGACAGTAAGCAATTTGATATAGATTAAATATACACGATCCTTCTAAACATATTCCTAAATTTGTCACATTGTGCAAAAAAAAAATCAAACCAAAAGGGGAAAAACCATGAGGAAGAAAAAGCAAACAAACAAAAACAATAACAAAAAAGGTAAAAATACTGTGCTTTGATCCACATAGTTCTCTCTTTGGACGCATTTGGTACTTTCTATCACGTCTACTGGAATTGTCTTGAATCACTGCATTGTAGAGAAGAGCCAAGTCCATCATAGTTGATCATCACATAATCTTGTTGTTGTGTACAATGTTCTCTTGGTGCTGCTCATTTCACTCAACAACTATTCATGTAAGTCTTTCCAGGCTTTTCTGAAATCAGCCTGCCCATCATTTCTTATAGAACAATAATATTCCGTTACATTCATATACCATAACTTACTCAGCCATTCCCCAACTGATGGGCATTTCTAGTTCCTTGCCACCACAAAAAGGGCCGCCACAAACATTTTTGTGCACATGGGTCCTTTTTCCTTTTTATGATCTCTTTGGGATACAGGTCCAGTAGTGAGACTGCTGGATCAAAAACTATGTAAAGGTCGATAGCTCTTTAAGCATAGTTCCAAATTGCTTTCCAGAATGGTTGGATCAGTTCACAACTCTCCCAATAAGACATCAGTGTCCCAGTTTTGCCATATTCCTTCCAACATTTATCATTATCTTTTCCTATCATTTTAGTTAATCAGATAGGTATGAAGTAGTACTTCAGAGTTGTCTTAATGCGCATTTCTCTAATCAATAGTGATTTAAAACATTTTTTATGTGAGTATAAATGGTTTTAATTTCTTCATCTGAAATTGTGTCATATCCTTTGACTATTCATGCAACTGGGAAATGACTTGTATTTTTATAAATTTGAGTCAGTGATATCAAACTCTCTTCAGATTGCTGGAGGGAAAAAAGACTCTAGGAAGTTGTCATGAGAGGAGTAGGCTATCTCCATCATGTCTTTGTCCCCTGCTTGTAAAAATGAGAGACTTCAGGAAATTTCTCCTTTGGGTGAAATCTAGGGTTCTGTCTCCTTCTTCTCTTCTGCCTCCTATCCTCTCTTCCCTTTTCCTCTCCTGTTTTCTCTCCTCCCATACTCTACCTTCTCTCCTCCCTCTACCCCACCCTCCGAACTTTCCCTCCTTCCCTCCCTCCATCTCTCTGTTTCTGTCTCTCTTTCTGTTGAATAATCTGTATTATCTGCTATATATTTTCTTATGTATACTTTCTCTATTTCTGTTTTGTTATCAAAATAATTGGTTTGCTTTGATATTTGCTATGTGTGTTTCCTGTGAGACTAATATTTTATGGGAAGGGAATCAAATTTTTGATATAAATCTTGGGACTCCCCTTTCCTTGTTTAGAAATAGTGATCAGAAGATTAGCTCTAATCTTAAAATTACATTTCCTAGAGTAATAATATTTAAGAGCAGATAGACATCATTCTAGCCTGGTACTCCCTTTCTTGGAGGAGAGAAGAAGGGATAGTTTTTGCCCCCAACATCCTGTTTTTTCGCTAGGCAAGAATAAAAGTCTCCCTTGGAAAATGGAAGGGGAAGGAGATACTAAAGATGTCCATTATTATCTTTCCTCAGACCACACACAACCTGCCCCTGTGAAGTACACTATTGTTATGTATCATAGAGGTATTAGTGAGTCACTGGATTTTATTTTATTCTATTTAATTATTCATTTTTTACTGAGACAATTGGGGTTAACCCTAAATGTGCCCAGGGTCACACAGCTAGGAAGTGTTAAGTGTTTGAAGCCAGATTTGATTCAGGTCCTCCTGACTTTAGAGCTGGTGTATTTTATTTATTTATTTATTTGCTGAGGGAAGACCTGAGTCAAATCTGGCTGGTGTCTATCCACTATACCTACTAGCTTCCCCATCACTGGATTTTATTGACAGGAGAATGACATGGTTAGATTTCTGCTTTAATGAGATTATTTTGACAGCTAAGTGGAGAATAGAATGGAGTGAGAAAGACTTGAGCCAGGGAGATTAACCAGTAATCTATTGGTATAGTAAAAGGCATGAAGTAATAAGGGCCTAGCCCAGGGTAGAGACAGTGTCAGAACAGAGAAAAGAGGGGTATTAAAAATAAAATGACTTTGTATCTCTTTATGTATACGCATAAATTGCCCATCCTATACCTATTGTAGGTTGAGTACATTTCAATTTTCACTTTTTTGGAACCTTACATATCTTTTCCCTCTGATTTCAAGGTGGGGATTTAATGAGCCAATGAGTGTGGAAAAAAAGAGAGTCCCTCTTCTAAGAGGCAGGATCCCCCAAGACTAAACTGGTTCAACCACATGCCTGAGCCTACAATAGGGGAGGTCCCCTGCTAGCCCTAGGGTGGAGACCAGAGTACTCTAAGATCCCAGCCCCTGTAGGGGCTGTATTCTTCCAAATACATTTCATATTCTGGGTTAAGTAAACTTTATACTAAGCAAAATTATTTATGTTTTCTATTATCTGTAAAAACATTAACATCAATTTTTTTCACTAGACCTAGTAAAACTCAAAGTACTCTCTCTCTCAAAGTACTGATTAAGAGAATTCTTTGGTGAAAAACCACACAGTTACTATATTTGATATCACAGTAAGGTCCAATGGCTCCTCTTCCTAAATAAAAAAGGGAGAAAACAAGATCTACTATCTTTCAGAGGGGAAATTTTCTCTTTTTTTTCCTTTTAAGGAGCTCAGAATTATTGATTGATATAAGTTTTGCAAGAAAATGGTAGAAATTATGGAAGATAATACTGTAGGTTGCAAAATTTAGCACATGCTAAATACTTAGGACACGATCAAGTATCAGAATCTGTTGCCAAAGCCTGCTATCCTTAATAAACTAAAGCAACATACAGGAGATATAAATACAAAAAAGAAAGACATTCTACAGTCCCCACCCTTAAAAAGCTTGCAATCTTCTTTTTTTCTCCTCAATAGCATTTTATTTTTCCAAATACACATAAAAATAGTGTCCAGCATTCATTTTTGTAAAATTTTGTGTTTCAAATTTTTCTCTCTCCTTCACTTACCTCTCTCCTCCTCAAGACAGAAAGTAATTTGATATAGGTTAATTATGTACAATCCTTTTAAGCATATTTTCATAATTGTCTTGTACAAGAAAAATTAGACCAAAAGGGAAAAAACATGAGAAAGAAAAAGCAAGCAAACAAAAAAAAGTGAAAATAGTATGCTTTGAACCACATTCAGTCTCCTTAGTTCTCTCTTTGGCTGCTGATGGCATTTTCCAAACCAAGTCTATAGAAATTGTCTTGAATTGCTGCATTGCTGAAAAACCCAAGTCCATAACAGTTGATCATCATATAATCTTGCTGTAACTGTGTACAGTGTTTTCTTAGTTTTGCTCACTTCATTAAGCATCCATTCATGTAAGTCTTTCCAAGTTTTTCTGAAATGAGCCTGCTCACTATTTCTTATAAAATAATATTCTATTACCTTCATATATCATAACTTATTCAGCCATTCCCCTCAGTTTCCAATTCCTTGCCATCACAAAAAGAGCTGTTACAAACATTTTTGCACTTGTGGGTCCTTTCCCCTCTTTTATGATTTCTTTGGGGATACAGACCCATTTGTGGCACTGCTGGCATAGTTTGATATCCCTTTGGACATAATAAGGAGCTTATAATCTAATGGAAGAAGTTAACACAGAAAAGGAAGTTGAAAAGAGGGAGGAAGAAAGGAAAATATATAAGAAAGATGGAGTCCAGTCTAAAGGAGTGAATGCAGTAGGGAATGAAGAAATGGCCATCTTGGAAGATCAAAGAAGGATTTAGAAAAAGTTCTTTGCTTCATTCTCCAACTTTCCATAAGAAATTGTAAGACAGACCATTTTGATTATGTTCTTTTTTTCCCTTTTTTTTTTTTTTTTTTTTTTTTTGCTGAGGCAATTGGGGTTAAGTGACTTGCCCAGGGTCACATAGCCAGGAAGTGTTAAGTGTCTGAGGCCACATTTGAATCCAGGTCCTCCTGACTTCAGGGCTAGTGCTCTATCCACTACACCAACTAGCTGCCCCTGTTAATTTTTTAAAATAACTTTTGCATAGATAAAATCTTTGAAGAAAACATAAAAGGGAAATAGCAAAGTGGAAAAATAATTGCATTAACAACCACTGATATGTAAAATACACAGGAAAGTGACATTAATATATAACACCCAAAGCCATATCTAATAGATAAGTAGCCAAAAGATATGAATGGTTTTCAAAAGAAAAACCAGGAACTAGAAACAGCCCAATTAAAACATGCTCCAAGTCTCTAAATGAAAAAGAAATGTAAGTAAGAATGCTGAGACTTTATCTTAACTCCCTGAAAATCTGAGAGAATGAAAAAAGAATGGGACCAATGAACATTGGAGAGGTGATGAGGAGAAGATAGACCCACTAACCCATTCTTGGCGGAACTGGGACTTGGTGGAAATAGTCCAACCATTTTAGATGCACCTCCATTTATTGTTTTGTTGATTGTCTAGACTTAAGAAAATAATGGAGAAAATGTTAATAATGCAGATTAAACTTAAAAATGTGCTGGGCGATTTATAGTCATATGAAAAGATGCTCCAAATCACTATTGATCAGAGAAATGCAAATCAAGACAACCCTGAGATACCACTTCACACCTGTCAGATTGGCTAAAATGACAGGAAAAGTTAATGATGAATGTTGGAGGGGTTGTGGGAGGGCTGGGACACTGATGCATTGTTGGTGGAGCTGTGAACGGATACAGCCATTCTGGAGAACAATTTGGAGCTATGCTCAAAAAGTTATCAAACTGTGCATACCCTTTGACCCAGCAGCATTTCTATTGGGCTTATATCCCAAAGAAATCATAAAGGAAGGAAAAGGCCCCACATGTGCAAGAATGTTTGTGGCAGCCCTTTTTGTAGTGGCTAGAAACTGGAAATTGAATAGATGCCCTTCAATTGGAGAATGGCTGAATAAATTATGGTATATGAATGTTATGGAATATTATTGTTCTGTAAGAAATGACCAGCAAGATGATTTCAGAGAGGCCTGGAGAGACTTACATGAACTGATGCTGAGTGAAATGAGCAGAACCAGGAGATCATTATACACGGCAACAACAGTACTATATGACGATCAATTCTGATGGACATGGCTCTCTTCAACAATGAAATGTTTCAAACCACCTCCAATTGTTCACTGAAGAAAGCCATATACACCCAGAGAGAGGGATGCGAAATGTGGACCACAACATAACATTCTCATACTCCTTGATTGATGTTTGCTTACATTGTGTTTCCTTTATCTGATATATCGTTCGTGTAGATAAGATTTTTCTTGCACACCAATGATAAGTTTGGAAATATGTATACATATATTCGATTTGCCAATATTTTAACATAATTAACATGTAGTGGATATCCTGCCATCTAGGGGAGGGGTGGGGAGTTGGGGGGAAAAATTTCTAACGGAAAGCTATGTAAGGGTTATTGTTGAAGAATTACCCACACATATGTTATGCAAATAAAATAAAAATTTTAAAAAAAATGTGCTGGGCGTACATTTTACCCTTTTTTTCTGAGATTTTATAAAGACAAATTGAGAGAAATATTGGCTCTCTAGACCTAGGAAGGCACCAATCATCAGAGACCAGTGGAAAGCTATATTTATGGGCAACTTCTTGAAGTCTCAGGGAAAGGAGAGAAAGGACTCCTAGAGCTAGGAGTCAGGAGTGTGTCCTTTGATACATTTGAGTGGAATTCTCTACCATTGTACTTTAAACTTGAGCCTACTCTGCCCAGGGACCTTGTACATACAAGGAGTGAATACGCCCCTCATATGGAGGGACTCTTGTAAATATTATTATCGTGATACTCTCTCAATACATACCATTTGTAAAAAGCTAATAGAGTTCAACTGATTGACCCATAATGGGAAGCTTATGAATGATAGTACTAGGAACCATAAAGACTCTCAGGGTTATCCCTAGAGAAAAGTAGTAATTAGCATTCATTTTGGATATTTAGTTTGTTTCCAGTTCTTTGGTACTATAAAAATAGTGCCATGAAGATTTTTATTTATGGGAATGGAGCCTTTCTTTTTGTCACTGCCCTCCCAATGGGTTAAAGGGTTAGGACATTTCAGGCAATGATTTAGCAAAATTTAAAACTGGGTTCATCATGATCTCTTGCTACCAGGATAGCCCACTTTAGCTTCCTTTCTTATTCTGATTTCTATGGCTTTCTAACTTTCATAGATCTCCTAGTTTTATCACTCCAGGACCACCTCATCTGCCTTGTTATGTTCCCACTGTTCCTAGTGGTCCATGAAGGCAGAGGTGGTGCTCTGACTGTGTGCCTATCCAGGTGAAAAGGAACTGGGGAGCTGGGGTGGGGAGAGCACAACGAGGGATGAGAATAGAATCAAATTCTTTCCTTCCTAAGGCTTTGAATTTGATTCCATGCCAAAGAGCTCTGCCCAAATCACATTAAAAGGGGCTGCCTTAGTCACCCAGCCTAGAGCTGCTCTGCTGGGACAGAGTTTTCTTCCTTATCCTGAGCTTTGGTTTCAGTGTCAGTCATTGTGACTCAGCAGAATACAAGACCCAGAGAATTAAACAGAACTTCTCTATTTACTTTTTAAAATCTCATTTTAGCCTTTATTCTAAAGCTCAGTCATTTCCCAGAAAACATCCCTTCCTCCGCCCTTTCCCCAGAGAGCCATCCCTTGTAACAAAACATTAAAAAGAAAGGGGGAAAAACAATAAAAAGAAATGTGGCAAAAGCAACCGTCAATTATCTTCCTTTACTTTCCAAAGTGACAGTGTGGGAGGCTGGGAATACAGGCCACTTTTACCCTCACCCTGGGGCACCAAAGAAGCCCCAGAGGATGCTGTCACGGAAGGCGCCATCCCACTGAACCTTCCTTAAGGTCACGATTTGGTCCTTTCAGGAAACGATGTCATTTCAACCTAGAAAGGCACCATCCCCAATCCCACCTTCCCCAATCTCACCTTCCCTACCCCAACCCCGGACCCCGCTGCCACGACAACTAACTGGGATCATTCCCCACCCACAGATACCCCCAGCTAATCTAGGATTACCCGCCCAACTACCAGGATCATCTATACACAACCCCCACCTGCCAACTAAACCAGGGACACATATACACGCATAACTAATCCAATAGTTCTCTCTGTCCCTTTCTCCTTCCTCTTTCCTCCCTCTTTTTTCTCTCTTGATCCTTTTCCCCTCCTTCTCTCCTCTTCCCCCTTCTCTTTTCCCCTCTCTCTATCCTTTTCTCCTTCCCCTCTCCTCCCCCTCCTTTTCCCTCTTTTTGTCCCTTTCTCTTTCCCCTCTTCCTCTTCTCCTTTTCCTTCTCTTTGTCCCTTTCTTCTTCCTTTCTCCTCCCCCTTCTCTTTTTCTTATCTTGATCTTTTTCCCCTCCCTCTCTCCTTTTCCCCTCTCTGTCCCTTTCTCCTTCTTCTCTCCTTCTCCTCCTCCTTTTCCCTCTCTTTGTCCCTTTCTTCTTCCTCTCTCCCCTTCTCCTTTTCCTTCTCTTTGTCCCTTTCTCCTTCCTCTCTCCTCTCCCTTCTCTTTTTTTATCTTGATCGTTTTCCCCTCCCTCTCTCCTTTCCCCTTTCTCTGTCCCTTTCTCCTTCTCTCCTCCTCCTCCTTTTCCCTCTCTTTGTCCCTTTCTCCTTCCTCTCTTCTGCCCCTTCTCTTTTTCCCTCCCTTGATACTTTTCCCGTTCCTCTCTTTTTTCCTCCCCCTCCCCTCCTTCTGCCCCTCCTAACCCCTCCCACTAAAGATTCGTGAATTCACTTGGCAGCAGCCGGCTCCTCCCCGTGGCCGCTCTACTCTCGGCGGGCTGGCCTTGGGAGCGCCCCTATAAAAGGCCTGCCTCAGTCTCCAACTTCCAACTACTTAGTGTTGACACGGCTCTCCGCCCGATTTGGGATTCTTGGCCCCTGGTCCTTTGGCCAATCGGACAGTCTCTAGTCTCTATCTTCACCCCGCCCTACAAGACTGATGGCTGGTGAGTGATTCCCCTGTCCTCCCGTACCTCCCCGGTCCTGCCCTGGGTAGATGCTCCCCTTGTCCGCTTGTGTGGGCTGAGACCTGGAAAGGATCCATCCTTCCCCAAAGTGTCGTGCCCAGAAGACTGGGCCCTTTCCCTTCCCCTCCTCCCGGCCCACCTCCCCGGCTAAACCTGGCATGAGTTAAGTCTGTCACACTCGCCTCTGTAACTTTTCTTTTTTTCTTTTCTTTTTGTTTTAATAAGCTGTTTATTTTCAAAATGCATGCATAGGTAGTTTTCAACATTCGCCCTTGCAAAACCTGGTGATGCAAATAGTTTTCTCTCTCCCTTCCCTCATCCTCTCCCTTAGACAGCAAGTAATCCCATCTGTGTTAAACATGTGCAATTCTTCTACACATATTTCCACAATCATCATGCTGCACAAGAAAAATCAGATCAAAAAGAAAAAAAAACGAGAAAGAAAACAAAGAGCAAGCAAACAACAGCAAAAAGAGTGAAAATGCTATGCTATGATCCACATTCAGTCCCCTCAGTCGTCTCTCTGGGCGCAGATGGCTCTCTCCATCACAAGTACATTGGAATACAATTTAACATAAAGGGTTAAGGGAATGGACAGCAGCCCTAAGTATTTATTTAGTCTTCCCTAACTGAAGGAAACTTGGAGAGCTCCCTTCTCTGCTTCTCATATAACGTCAAGAATTTTAGAACTGGGAGACCTTAGAAGTCCTGAATTCAACCCCCTCAGAGTGTTGTTGTTGTTGTTTTTTAATTAAAAGTGATTGGAGCTATTAAAGATAAGATTGTTGATATCTTACATTTCTTCTTTTGAAAACTGTCCTTCAGCTATTTATGTATTGGGGAATAACTCTTTACCCTAAATATTTTTTTTAAGTTCCCTATGTTTCTTGTATATCAAACTTTTGTCTAAAGTGTTTGATGGAAAGATCTTCCTCCTTCCACCCATAGTTTTTTATTCTACCTACATTTATTTTGTTTGGGCAAAAGCTTTACAAATTTATGTAGTAAAAAAAGTTTATGTAGTAAATTTATATAGTAAAAAAGAAGTAAAAGAAAAGTAAAAAATAAAAAGGGTTCAGATTCTGCTTTTGATCTCTCATGTGATTCTGGACCTCCAGATCCTTGTAATAAAGAAAAGTGATCAAAGATAAATTACTTATATAGTTACTAATGTATAAGACATTCTATCTTCAAGGCACTAGTGACACACCATCCTTTGACCTGTTGAGACAATATTTATTGCAGTTTTTCAGGTTGGCTTCCTTTGTATCAGCTTTTTTGTCATATTCATTATTATCAGTCATTTGTCTCATTCTTCTGGTCCTGTTTAGCTCACATCTGTCTTCTCATGTTCCTGACGTTTTGTCTTTTTCTGCACAATTTAACATGATATTCATGTCACCAATTGTTCAGCCATTTACCAGTTGTTTCAGATGTTGCTTATTTTTTTTCCCAATAGCAAATGTTTTTGTTGCTGATTGCTTTGCTAATTTTATTTGTCAGTTGCCTCTTCCTCATCTTCTTTCTGCTGCTGCTCTGGGGTTGGGGCAATTTCCTGGTTTAGGGATCCTGTAGATAGCTTAAACTCAACAAGCCCCAAACTGAATTCATTGTCTTTCTGTTGACCACTGCCCTCCCTTCTCTGTAACTTCCCTCTTACTGTCCAGGCCACCATCCTTTTCCCAATCATGAAGGCTTAAAACCTAGGTACCATCCTCAATTTCCCACACTCTCTCTCACTTTCCGTATCTAATCTATTGCCAAGCCTTGTCGATTTTATTTTGTAAAACCTCTGTGGAACAATTGCAGTAATCTGCTGATTAGTCTCCTTGCCTCAAGTCTTTCCCCATCCAGTCTGTCCTTCACTCAGGTGTCACATTAATCTTCCCAAAGCACAGATCTGACCATGTCACCTGCCATGCCTGTTTAGTAAACTCCAGTAGCTCCCTGCCTCTTCCAAATCAAATATAATAAAATCATGTTCCCTTCACAATCTCCTAAATGCCAGTCTTACACCTTTTTTTCTTGATCATTATTATCTAGAGATACTGACCTTTTTATTGTTCTTTGAACAACACTCCATCTCTCTACTCTGGTCATTTTTATTGGCTATCTCCTATGCATGAAATGCTATCCCTTCTCATCTCTGTTTCCTGGCTTCCTTTAAGTCTCAGCTAAAATCTTTTTCCTATCAGTCTAATTGTTAATATCTTCCTTCTATTAATTGCTTCCCTTTTACCCTGTATGTTTCTTGTTTGTACATATAAGTTTTATATTTCTCCCTTAGACTGTGAGACCAGGGACTATCTTTTGTGTTTCTTTGTATCTCTAGTGCTTCGTATATAAGAGGGATTTAATAAATGCATATTGACTGACTGGAGACTCTAAGGCAAGGTTTGTTAAACTCTTTTCACTTGCAACCTCTTTTTGCCCTAGAAATTTTTATGTGACCCCAGGTATACAGGTATATAAAATAGGTATACAAATCAAGCATATACTGATAATAAATTGTAATTTCATGATATCCCACATTCAGTTAGCTCAGTCCCACATGGCACTGAGACCCACAACTTAAAAATAAAGTGATCCTGAGTTTCTTGAATGTTTTCCTTCCTCACCTACCTTATTAGAATCCCCAGCTTCTTTCAGAAGATCATTTGAGTATTTCTTTCAACAAGAAATCTTTTCTGATCCTCCCCTCCTCAGCAATTATTAATGCTCACTATTTCTGGATATTACTTTACATTAAGACTCACACACACGAGAAACAGAATCAGAGAAAGACAGAGCAAGATTTAAGTGCAAATGAAATGATTAAATAATTTGAACAGTGATTTGTCTCTTCTTTTTCTTTCTGGCCAATAATGGCTCTACCTGTTTTTAATTTAGCCAATGAGGAGGGGAAATCCTATTTTAATTTCCTTATGCAATATAGAATATATTTTGGAAGATTTATTATTAAAGAATAAAAATAAGCCAATGGAATAAAGAACAACAACTGTTCGTCCCTTTGCAAATTAAACTGTACAAGAAACTCTCAACATGACTAATATGAAAATAAATAGCTACTAGGCATAACATTCCTGCATTTATTTCCTCTATAATTGCAAGAGTAAAGAAGGGGAACTGGAGAGGGAGCTAAAGATCATTATGGCAGTCAAAGGCAATTTCTCTTTTCTAAGTCCTGCCCTTTCCCTCTTTTGTCCCCCTACTTTTTAAAAAAGGAATTTAAAAATCCACTGAACTTAAATGCTTTTAAAATTCAGTGGAGGGAATGCTGAACTTGGAGCCTCTGAGATATGAGTTCAAATCCTACTCCAGTCACTGATTAGTTGTGTGACCAGAGCACATCACTTCTTAGTGGGCCTCATTTCCTCATCTGTAAGTTCAAGTCGGGTTTCTAAGATTTCTCCTGACTTTAAATCTATGATCCTGTAACCTGGGCAGATTATCTGAAATTCTTCAACATTTTTCATGTTGTGTTGCCATTGTTCAGTCATTCAGTTATGTTCAGCTCTTCCTGATTTCTGAGAACCCTTCTCTCCTCCACTATCTTTTGAAGTCCGTTCAAGTTCATGTTTACTGTTTCCATGATCTTTCTCCTTTTGCTTTCAATCTTTCCCAACATTAGAATCTTTTCCAATGATCTTTTTCCAGTCTTTTCCCATTTTCTCATTATGTGGCTAAAGTATTTAATCTTCAGCTTCAGTCTTTGACCTCCCAGTGAATAAGCTGAATTAATTTCTCTAAATATTGACTGAGTTGATCTCCTTGCTGTCCAAGGGACTCTGAAAATTATCTACTTCTGTATCATAATTTGAAGGCATTGATTCTGCAGTGCTTAATCACTCTCACAGCCATAAATTGCTATTGGAAAAATGATAACTTTAAGTACACAAACTTTTGTCAGCAAGGTAATGTCTCTGCTTTTTAGTACATTGTCTAGATTTGCCATAGCTTTCCTTCTAAAGAACAAGTGTCTTTTATGGCTATAGTTGCCATCTGCAGTGATCTTGGAAACCAAGAACATAAAATCTGACACTGCTTCCATTTCTTTTCCCTCTATTTGCCAGGAATTGATGGGGCCAGTTGCCAGTGTTATAGTTCCCCCCCCCGAGGCAATTGGGGTTAAGTGACTTGTCCAGGGTCACACAGCCAGGAAGTGTTAAGTGTCTGAGACCAGATCTTCCTGACTTCAGGGCTGGTGCTCTATCCACTGAGCCCCCTAGCTGCCCCAGCATCATAGTTTCAAGTCAGCTTTTACACTCTCCTCAACAACAAGCTTCTTAATTCTTCTTCACTTTGTACCATTAGTGTGGTATTATCGGCACATCTGAGATTGTTGATATTTCTCCCAGTAGCCTGAACTCTAGCTTTTGATTCATCTAACCTGGCATTTCTGTGATGTACCCTACATATAAGTTAAATAAACAAGGTGACAACATATGGCCTTGTCACTCATTTCTGTTTTCTATGATGTCTTTTACAGTCAGGAAAGCACTGATAGTTCTGGCTCACTCGGAGAGGACATCCTTCAACTATGCCATGAAAGAAGCTGCTGAGGAGGCTCTAAAGAAGCAAGGCTGGCATGTGACAGTGTCAGACCTGTATGCCTTGAATTTTAATCCACTGATCTCCAGGAAGGACATCACAGGTACTTGATCTCCTGTTCTCTTTGGGCTGGGTTCTCTGGACCCAGTACTATCTCCAGGATGGCACCAGTTTCTCATTCCCCTCCTTCCTTCTTCAGGTGATCTAAAGGACCCTGACAACTTTAAGTATCCAGTTGAATCTGTTCAGGCTTATAAGGAGGGGCGGCTGAGCTCAGATATTGTCGCTGAACAGAAGAAGGTGAAAGATGCAGATCTTGTGATATTTCAGGTATTGGACTCGGGGAGGGGGATCAGTATGGCTTGCATCTTCCATTAATGTCAAGCTTGTTTTTCATCATCTATATGATCTTCAGCAAGCCCCATTCCATCTTTCTTCAGGCTCTTCTTCTATAAAATGGGACCAATCCCACCTACCCACCCCATCTATCTCAGAGGAGTTTTGTGAGGGGAGAATGAGGTTGTAGATCTATAAGTAATTTTAAGTTAAATGTGATCATATAATCATAACTGCTGATATTTGTATAATCCTTTGAAGGTTGCAATAATATTGGATGCTCACAAAACCCTAGGAAGTACGTAATCCAGATGAGACAGTGTATGTGTTGTTGTTCAGTCATTTCAACCATGTCTAACTCTTCGTGACCCCATTTGGAGTTTTCTTGGCAAAGATACTGAAGTGGTTTGCCGTTGTCTTTTCCAGTTCATCCTATTGATGAGGAAATTGAGGCACTAGGGTTAAGTGACTTGGCCAGGTTCACACAGCTACTAAGTGTTTGAGGCTAACTGTGCCATCTAGCTGCCCCAAGATAGTGTAGTTTAGTGGATAAAAAGTTAACCTCAAACCCAGGAGGACTTGAGTTTGAGCTCATTCTCTATTTTTTTGTATGAACAGTACAGGGAACTCTTGGCATGAAAATTCCATTCACTAAAGAAGATTAACATCCTGCTATATTTTTAAAATTACAATTAATTATTATTATTATTTTTGCTGAGGCAATTGGGATTAAGTGACTTGCCCATGGCCACACAGCTAGGAAGTGTTAAGTGTCTGAGACCAGATTTGAACTCAAGTCCTCCTGACTTCAGGGTTGGTACTCTATCCACTGTATCACCTAGCTGCCCCATTTTATTTTATTTTCAATGATATGCCTTCACTCAGAAATCCTCCCCACATTGAGAAAGCAAGAAAACCAAAAACCTTTGCTATAAACACATATAATTATGCTAAACAAATTCCCACATTGATCATGTTAAAAAATATACACACATATCATATATAACATACATTATATACATGTGTGCATATATGTATGTATGTATATAAACTGAGACAAACAGGATCACACAGCTAGTAAGTGTCTGAGGCCACATTTGAACTCGTGAAGATGAGCCTTCCTGACTCCATTCTATTGTATCATCTGGTTGCCTTCTCCTTCTCTCTCCCTGAAGTCTTGCCTCCTGCTAGAGCCGGGAGAACATCCAATCATGGCCCACCCACGATGAAATCTGTCATTTGGGCTAACAAGACTACACTCAATGACTCTGTGTAACTGATCTAGTTTTGCCTTTTGAGATTGAGAATAGACCCAAGATGACATTGGCAAAACTTCTTTGGAAAGGGGAAGGGAATAAGCCTTTATTAAGCACCTACTATGTGATAGACACTCTGCTAAGCACTTCTTCAAATATATTATTTGATCTTTTCTGAAAGATTAATGCTCTTTGAGGCATTCCCAGGTCTTTTAATCACACAGTAGGCTGCAGAAGACCACTGCCTTCTCATTCTTTGCCTTGCTCTGAAGCCTACTATGATATATCCATGCTACGTGGTCAGTCTCCACAGAATCACAGAATGTGAGGGTTGGAAGAGATCTAGGTGGTGGCCATTCAGTCTTACTCAGACCTAAGCAAGGATCTCCTTCATAACACATCCAACAAATGGGCATCCTGCCTGAAAACCTCCATTGAAAGAGCCTGTTTGACTTGGAAAAGGGTCTAAATGATTGGGAAATTTTTCCTGATCTCAAGTTTCGATTTGTTTCTTTGGAAGTTCCATTCATTCACTGTTTATTGATTGGGCCCTCTGGGACTAAATTGTTATTGTTGTTTGTCCATTGTTTTAAAAAAAATACCAGTGATATCATGGGGTGATGTCTTGACTTGCACTTGAATTGGATTTAAGTGAGACAGAGTTGAACAAAGTCACTTTTTTTTTTTCAAGCACCCAAGTCCAATGTTAGGACAAAAATCAAAATGACTGTTGTTGGCTGGAGTCTTTGAGCTCTAAGCCACCTTCATAGACTTCAGAACAAATTGTTCTCATCCACTCATTCCAACAGAGGAAGGCTTCATATATTTCAGACAGACCCATCTCACTGACAGGTTTGAGGCCTTTGGGGCAAAAATAGAACAAGGTTAAATTGCCTTTCCATGTGATAACCCTTTGAACAGTCAGAGACAGCTAACCCTCCTTCAGTTAAATATTACAGATTCCTTCAGACTATCCTCATACATATGGATTTGATAATAACTTTCAGCATCCTGGTTATTCTACTACCACAGCTTTCCATCTTATCAATGTCCCTTCTAAACTGTGGTGATCATAACTGAAAATAGTACTCCAGATTGGCTCTGACCAATTCAGAGTGTTGTGTCTAATGTTTGCTAGGTACTATGCTTCTCTCTGGAAATATAAGTACAAAGAATTAAATAATTCTTGCTCACAATGTGCTTATATTCCAAGGAGGGAAACATCAAATACATAGAACTTACTCAGAATAAATATAAAATAAATAAATACATGTGTAGACAAAATAGTCCAATATCATTTCATTTGGGAAGAAGAGCACCAGCAAGGAAAGGTTACAAGGAGAAGATGGTGCTTGAGATGGATCTTCAAGGAAGAAACCGATTCTGTAAGGGTTTCCTTATTCCAGTAATCCAACATCTCCCTGGATTTTCTGGCTGCCGCCTCACATTGCTGACTCATACTGAACTGGCAGTCCAGCCTTCTTCATTTGATTAATCCACTTTGTTCAGAGTCACCAAGGTTGCCATGGTAGCTTTTAGGCCAATGTCTCCCACAAGACATTTTGGTCTGCACAGAGGGCTTTCTCTACTTATTTATTCTATCGTGGTTTATTTGTTTTGCTTTGTCTTGTTTTTCAACTGGGACTGGGACAATTAACTCTTTTGTCTCGTGGTTTTCATTTAAGTTTTCTTGAAATAGAGCTCTGAAAAATCAGGCTTTGATAAAAATGGAGATACTTGATTCTGCCTTTAAACCTAAAATCATTCTGGCTCTCACTGATTAGCCAATAATCCAGTCCCATCCCAAGCCTCTCTTAATCATTATTTGGGTTTTGATGGCTCAGAGTAAATGTAAATAACAATTATTTCTGTTCTAGCCAAAACCCCCGAAGGCTGTCCCTTCCCAGTTTGAATTTTTTTTTTTGAGTAGACAAATTAATCCATCTTTAGTTTCATTTCTTCCCTTGCCTTAAATCACTGAATGGGTGTTGCCCCAGAAAAATTAAGTTCTGGGGAAGACCTTAGTTTAAAAAGGAAAGCCAAGGTCATCCACTGCTTCCAGTGCCATCTTCAGTCATCCTGATCTATATATCTGGCCACTGGATCCAGAAGAGAAAGAGGCTGGTGACTTTGTACAGTCCTCCTTCACTTAAATCCAATTCACTTGCATCTCCATGGCATCAACTCTCTGATGATATTGATTCTCTTCTCGGATGATGGATGAACAACAATATGATTTTGCCCTCCAGATTTTCCATCATTTCCTAATGTTGTGGTGATGCTGCCTAACAGCTAACTAACCCTTATTCTCCTGCTTATGTCTAGATCTCAGTTATTGTGTACAGTGGTTCCTGGATGAAAAATTCTCCCATGAAACCAAAAGTTTGTTCCAAACAGGAGTTGACAAGTTTGGAGTTGCATCTGCAAGTCTTAATATATTAAGTAATTTTTATAAGCAACCTTCAATTCATCCATCAGAGAGTTCAGAACGTATTAGGCTTACAGGAAACCTCTTTTTCTAAGAAAAAGTTGTTTTGGTTTGTGTTTTCCCCCTAATATGCATGGATTGGTTGTCCCTTAATGACATGACATGATGTTAAGCATTTTCAGAATACGGAAAAAATAAAAGATTCTGAAGGATAAAGTCCTAGACCTAAAGACTTATTATTAGCAATTCATTCATTTATTATATTTCACTGTTATTAGCTTGTGATCATGAACAAATTTGTCTCAGTTTCCTCATTTGTAAAATGAGACATAATAGCACTCACCTTCTAGAATGGTTGGGAGGATAAAATGAGATAAAGTACTTTGTAAACCTTAAAGTGCAATGTAAATGCTAGATATTAACTATTTTAAAAAATGGTTGGATTGAATTTGAGGCAATTTTCTGATCTTTAGATATGTTATTAATAATATTAATTGCACAAGTAGCTGAACTCAGTTAAAAAACACTAATGATATCTACAGATTGTGAATTTCAATATCAGACCGTCTACCCCTAGCAAGAACCATTCCTGACCACAAGCTGCCTGAGCCATAGGCATACACTATTCAGTCAAGTCCAAAAGTTGAGAGATATTTCTTAAAGTTCAAGTACTTTCCCCATATCTATATTTTAAGAAATAAACTTTTATTGATATATTTTGCTTTCATATTACCTAAATTTCTCCCTACAGTCTACTTCCTTTTCTTCTCAGAGTTTCCTTTATAACAAATAATATTTTTTTAAAAAGGATTTTTTTTAAAAAAAGGGTGAAAGAAAAAAGAAAAAAAAGGGGGGGAGGGAATTCAGCAAAACTGATGAAGACTTTTAAAAAATGTAGAAATGTATGCAGTGTTCCGTGTCTGGATACTTCCTCTGCAAAAGAGTGAGGAAAGATGTCTTTTTATTCATCTTCTTTGGACCTAAATGTTCTTTGCAGTTTTGCAACATTCATTTTGAGATGTTTTGTGGTGGGGGATTGTTCCTTCCATTTTCATTGTTGTAATCACTGAGTATATTATTCTCTTGGCCCTTCTCATTTCACTCTTCTTTAGTTCATGTTAAGTCTTCCTGTGCTTCTCTGTATTTATCATATTTGTCCTAATCCATTCCTACATTCATGTAGGACAAATGGGAACATCTATTCTTTACTCCAGGGCGGCTAAGTGGTGCCATGGTGCATAGAGGGTTGGTCCCAGAGTCAAAGAGGTCTGTGTTCAAATGCTTCCTCAGACACTGACTGTGTGACCCTGAACAAGTCACTTCACCCTGTCTGCCTCAGTTTCCTCAACTGTAAAATGAGCTGGAGAAGGAAATGGCAAACCATTCCAGTATCTCTGCCAAGAAAACCCCAAATGGAGCCACAAAGAGTCAGCCACGATTGGCTTGGGGCTGGCTAGGGTATTTTGTTCTTTACTCCAATTATGTCATAGTTCAACAAGGATTAGAAACCAAACGGCCTGCTACAAAGATTTTCTTTCATGAAGAACTACCATACCCAGCTCCAAGCCAATTGAGTGGCTTACTTTGTGAGCATTTCTGTTTGCAGGAGTCAGTGAGAGCTTGTGGTTTTTAAGGAGGAGGTGCCTTCCAACCATCGTATTTCTTCCTGTAGCCTTAAGCCTGGGAAAATATTAATTGGAGCATAATATATGAAAGTAAATTCTACCTTAACCATTTCTACTTCAATTTGCCATCAGAGGGGATACTTTAGCAAACCTTGGGCATATTCATTCACACCCAGCCATTTGAATCCCTGGACAATACTGGGAATGATAATGTGACCAACGGTTTGCTTTTTTTTTCTTTCTGCTAGTTAAAAAATTGGTTTATTCCAGTCAAAAAGAAAGGGCTCTAGGAGGCATTAAAAGGCAAGTTACTCTGAAGGAGTTGGGAAATCCCTTGCCCCAACAACATCCCTAATGCAGCATAAACACAGAACAGAGAGAGGTCAGGCTCATGTAGAAATAGATCCTAGCATATTAGCTTAGAGAAATCTCAAATTCACATCATCTATGCTATACTACATTTTTATTTTATTTTTGTTAAACATTTCCCAATTACATTTAATTAATTATTATTATTTTTTTTTATGAGGCAATTGGGGTTAAGTTACTTGCTCTAGATTACTCAGCTAGTAAATACTAAGTATCTGAGGTCTAATTGGAACTCAGGTCCTCCTGACTCCAAGGCCGGTACTCTATCCATTATAGCACCACCTAGCTGCCCCTCCCAATTACATTTTAATCTGGCACTGGGGAGTGTAATGTTTGACTCTTCTCTTGGAGTGGATAGAATGCCTGGCCTGGAGGCATAGGATTATAGTTCTAAACATGGAAGGAATCTCAGAGAACATCTATTCTGTACCTTTATGTTATGGATAAAGAACCTGAGGCTCAGACAGATGAGGTGATTTCCTTAGATAACACTGATCAGAGACTGAATTGGACCTGAGACCCTTTAATTGCACAGTCAGTGGAGCCTCCCAGCTGCTTTATCCCAGAATAAAAAAAAAAAATCTACATTTAAATCCTGCCTCTGACATTTCCTAAGCCATGAGACAGTTGGTGTAGATGGTCTTTAAGGTCCTTTGTGCTAAACCATTACTATTATTTAACCAAAAGAAAAAGAAAAAAAACCCAATCCAAAACAATACCAAAAACCTACTAATCAATTTCTTCTTACATTTTGTCTTTCAGTTTCCAATGCAGTGGTTTGGGCTGCCTGCTATCCTAAAGGGTTGGTTTGAAAGAGTTTTTGTTGGAGAATTTGCATATTCATATGCAACTATGTATGACAAGGGACCCTTTAAGGTAGGTGGCTGGAGCTGGCTTTCTTGCAGTAGTTTGGATTTCAGCAATATTCTGGTTTTAAAACTCATCAGGGATCAGAATCAACTCCCATATCTTTGGGAGGATATTTAGAAAGTGCTGGAAATTAAGCAGGGGGAGAGAAAAAAAAAACTGTAGGTAAAAGGAACAGATATTTCTGCATGTGTAGCCATTTTCAGGTAATGTGATATTTATCCTCTGGGTTGCAAAAAATATGAGAAGAAAGTCTATATCAGTTTTAAGTATCTCTAATTCCAAAATTTCAATTATCTAAATGGTTTGTTGGGGACTGGTCAGAGACCATTACAAAATAATGATGTGATTTCTTTTCTTCAATGATCAAGATTCCTCAAGACCAGATTCTAGAGTCTGAGTCATTAATTGAAATAGCCCTCCATAAAGACCTTTATCCTGATCAGCAACATGGTGTACACTGAGCATGTATTTCAATTCAATCCAATAAACAGTAATTAGTTAGTGGGCTATAGTAGATCTACAGGTAGTCAGAGAGCATGGGCTAGCCAGGTCCTCAGCACACTTCAACCACAGCTTATGTTCATGGATGGCCAGCCTCAGGGTATACAAAGGCAGGCCAGAGAAAGCTCCTCTCCTCAAGAAGGCACTTTCCAAATTAAAATTGTAAATACTTCACTTCTGGGACCTCAGAGTCATTCCCAGCTCCTATTTTTCCTTGTCCCACATATTCAACATGTTGCTAAATCTTAACTGTTTCTCCTCCCCAACATCTCTGGCTTCAGAATTCTTTTTTTTTTTTTTTAAATCCATACAGTCACCATCTTGTATCAGGGCCTTATTGCCTCTAGTCTGAACTACTCCTGATTGGTCGCCCTGTCTTAACTCCTTTATTCTGAATTTTTCTTTATTCTGTATTTTCCTATACATGTATACATTGCATCCCTCAGCACAACAGAAGCTCTGCAAGAGCAAGGGCTGTTTCATTTTTGCCTTTCCATCTCCAGTTCTTAGCATAGTTCCTAGTATACAGTCAATACTTAATAAATGTTTTTGTTGGTTGATTCATTTATGCACTTAACAAACATTTATTAAGAGAATAAATACATCCATTCAACATTTATTGAATGTACACCTATTAAATGTTTGAATGTGTGAATAATGTTGGACACATAATAGAGGAGACACAGAGTTTAGTTAAGATATAGCCTCTGATCATATGGATCTTATAGTGGAATAGACATTATCTCAAATGTATTTGTCCCCAGTTTCCTTTTTACCCCATGGGATCTTAGAGAAACAAGCATAAAGACACAATTGCTTCGCAACTTTGGAAAATTTTTTTTATGAAGTACATCATTAAAAATTTAGGGGTATATATTTATATCATATTATACATGATATATCTGACATGTATAAATATATATGATATAACATGTATAAATAATAAATATATGAAATTATGTGTATTTCTAAGCTCATAATTATATTCACATTATATGTTGTATAAGTAATTTACATCATTAAACACATAAATTATACATATTGTTATATGTATATTACATCATTAAATGTATAAATTATAAATTATGTATATTATAAAACTTTATGTAGCCAAAGAAATTTTAAAAGGATTAAATAAAAGTGAAGTAACATTTGATTCTACGGTCTATAGGGAGTCACTGATGTTGATTGAGTAGGAGAGTAACTTAGACCTTTGGGGATATTAATTGGAGAGGGGAAACCAATTAGAAACTCACCCACAGTCCCTACTTTAGAGAGCACTGATTCGGAGCTTATTCGTTTTGTAGTTCTATTATTGGAAGTAGCAGCCTCCGTTAATTTAAGATCGAGGGCTTCCTTTTCCTCCTGCAAATACAACATTCTTGACCTCAACTGTCACCTTCCCACAGATGGAATCGTCCCTTGTCCATCCATATCCCACGTGTTTTTCCATTTCCTTTGTCACTATTTCTGCAGAGTCATCCTCATTCAGTAGGATGGAGGTGCCCCAGCATTAAGCTGTACAAAGAGCCCATAGGGTAGGATGATGCAGTCATTTCCCAGGAGCTCCCTCATTAATCTCCTGTCATCATCAGTATCACCTCTCCAAGGTCTGGAGAATAATGGAGTTTTTCTTCCCCAGAACAAGAAGGCTGTGCTCTCCCTCACCACTGGAGGGGCTGGCTCCATGTATTCACTGCTCGGTGTCCATGGGGACATGAATGTCCTTCTCTGGCCAATCCAGGTACCTTATTTTCAGTGTATTTGGGGTTAATGAATGAACCTTCTCTGGAAGCTCTATTCTTTAGAGGGCAGAGTGACATGTGGCAGGGGCTACATCACGGAGAACTCCCTGCATGGTGCATACTAACACATCACTCATTCCTTCTTTCACCAACAGCCCCTTTAATGCCAGTTATGTCCCTTCCCTGACCTACTTCTACATAGACCCCGTTTTCTCTTCATGGACCTCTGATAACTTTACCATGTACCTTCTGACGGGAAGCAGGGTCAGGGCTGACCTTGGAGAGTTGAGAAAATCAGGTTTCCAAAGCCATCTCTGATGAATGCAACAAGAGCTGCCATTTTTCTAGCCATCTCTCTCTCTCTGTGTCTCTCTTTCCCCCATC
>JAJPUD010000849.1:464456-488566 GCA_023553655.1 Myrmecobius fasciatus | reverse complement strand
GTCTCTTTAGACTCTGTTTCCTGGACTGACCCCTGTCATTTCATTGGTCTAGGGAACTCACAGTAAGGAAACTCCTTCCCAATGAAGCTTGTCATCCACTCTGCAACTTACCACCTCCCAGACTCATGTCTGGGACATGGAATCATCAGGATCGGTCAGTCAGTGTCTGCCAGGAGAAGCCAGGCTATAACTAGCCGTGATTTCCTAGGTCATTTCACAGAGCAGCTCAGTTACACACGTTCTGGAAAGCTGCGTACTTTCCCTTGCCTTCTCTGACTCACCTCCATGTCTTCTGTATTCTAGAGCGGCATTCTGTACTTCTGTGGTTTCCAAGTCTTGGAACCTCAGCTTGTCTACAGCATTGGGCACACTCCAGCAGACGAACGGCTTCAGATTCTGGAAAAATGGAAAAAACGCTTGGAAACCATCTGGGAAGAGAAGCCGCTGTCCTTTGCTCCAAGCAACTACTTTGATCTGAACTTTCAGTCAGGATTCTTGCTAAAAAAAGAAGTGCAGGAAGAACAAAAAACCAAGGAAGTTGGGCTTTCTGTGGGCCACCACTTTGGCAAAAGCATCCCAACTGACAACCAGATCAAAGCCAAGAAATAGGGCACCACAAAACTTATTTTCTCCTATGAATTTATCTAATGAACTTTTAATTTTTAGTCTTCTTGACCTGGCTCTTCAGAACTCTCCCTATATTTTTGGGAATCGAGTGAAGACGGAAAGTTCAGTGACACTCAAAAGCTTCTAGTTACTCTTTGCATTTGAGTTCTTCCCTTTAGCGGGATCTAAGATTGTCCCATGGGTCGGCTAACCTTGATGTTGTTTCTAATGATTTTCATTACTTGGAGTTTACTTATATAGTAAGATTAAGTAAACTTTTTATTGTTGTAGAATGGGAGTTGGAATGTATACAGAGCAGAACATTGTGAATGGATTTTAAAATTTAAAAAAATTTATTCATATGAGTTTTTTCTTAATTTAAAAAGGAGTTAGCCTACAGCAAATGAATGGTACCAAGTAAAAGCAAGACTAGGCAGACCTTTTTTTTTGCTATGTATATTTGTGTCTAAAATCATATCATCAAACCATTTGTGTTTCAAAACCTCCAAGGTTATTTACTTGATTTATGTAAACGTGATGGTAGAGTCTAACCTTCTATTTAACAGGAGCTCTGACTTTTAAGTTTCTCTGTATTTGTGATTCAGAGTTTTCAGACTCCCTCCCTCACCCTTCAAATATTTCTGTTTCATTGGACACCCATCCTTTTTTCATTGATAATTAGATTCAGATCATTTTGATTTGTATCTTTGGCTCCTTTGTTTTTCAGAATATAATATCCCATTCCCTTCTGTGGTTTTTAATTGATATAGAATATTTGAATTTCATCTTCTATAGGTTGGAAGGTCTTTCTTTTGGTTGTTTGCCATCAGAAATGGATAGTTCATTTTAAATCCATGTACAGGACAGGTTGGTTTTTTTTATTTGTTTTCTTGGAAGTGATTCTGTGGATTCATTTATTGGTGCTTTCTTTTCTATATTAAGAAATTGAGAAATTCTACATAGAATTCTTGTATTCTTTCTTGATTATGGCATTTGTCATACTCTTTTCAGAGGTACTTAATTCCCAATTATTCTTACATTATTTCAAAACACTTAATGATCTTATTTCATACAAACATATACATTCAGTAACAGTTCTTTTTACATATCTTATATTCATGGGCAATGTATTTAGCTTGTATGGTGATCATGTATTCTTTTAATGTTATTGTTTTTCTTAGATTATTTTTCTAAATTATTCTTCACTCAAATATATTTTCATTCTTAATCAGTTGCTCTCTCTTTTGCTTCTTTGGAAAAACTCACCATAATGGATTCAGATTTTTCTACTTTCCTAATGATTTTGACTGTGAAGGTCCTAGATTTTTCTATTTATTCCCTTTTTATTTTGTCTTTCAAGTCCTTTTCCCCTCTTAAACCACGTGGGACCATTCTACTGCAGTTCCATTCTTGTATAGAAATTCACAGGGTCTTCTGTCTCACCTGACAGTGCAATTTCCTTTGTTTCACAATACTTAGAGATCTTTGTAATTATTTAGATATCTTAGATATTTTAATTCCTTCTATTTTAATATGCTCTCCATAGTTTTATCTTCTTTTACTTTAGATTTTAAATGAATGATTTAAATGAATGAAATTTCTTCTTAAGATCTTTTTTTTTTTTTTTTTAAATTTGGTCCTTCCCCTCTTATATTTCCCTTTTGCTCACATAACTATCTCCTTTTCCTGGGGGCTGGACCTCAAAGTTAGGTTTACATGTCCCATTAAAATCACTAACATTTGACATACAGGATTGTTTTATCTTGTTGCTTTCTCAAATTTTTCTGCTTTGATCCCAATTCCTTTAGAAGGATCAGGTGCTATTGAGGATTCACTTTTATACATGAAAGCATAGGTAATAACACTTTTGTAGGTAGAGGCTTTCCATTTCTAGGCTCAATAGTTACACAAATGAATTTACTTATAAGAGGCTGACTTTACTCCAGTTATAATAATAAAAAAAAATTGGGAGGGCACTTAAGTACTTAATTCCCAATTATTCTTACATTATTTTGAAATGCTTAAGGACCTTATTTCATACAAACATATACATCCAGTAACAGACAAATGACCAGCCCAAGTACCAATTCACCCAATCATTTGGGATATGGAATGACTACATATTTAGATTGAAAACCGTAAGCTCTTAAATATTTGCATTGTGCCCATGTCTTCCATTAATCACTTACTAGAAATTTGCTATAAGAGAAAAAAGGGGGGGGCAGCTAGGTGGGACAGTTAAGTGGTGCAGTAGATAGAACATCAGCCCTGAAATCAGGAGGACTTGGGTTCAAATCTGGCCTCAGACACTTACCATTCCCTAGCAGTGTGACCCTGGGCAAGTCACTTAACTCCAACTGCCTCAGCAAAAAAAAAAGAGCGAGAAAAAGGAACATGAATTTCATGGTAATTATAGAACAAAGGGAGGAGGAGCTGCAAAATGCCATTACATATGTCATTAGGGATTTACATTATGCTTAACAAGCAGTTCTAATTTTGGGCCTGGGTCCTAGGGCTTGGGTGACATGCCAGCACCCTTGGGTGAGTGCCTAGACTTTCAAGATTATGTGATAAACACAATGAAGGTTGTGTTCTGGTCACTGTGTCCTTGTTAGGTCTTGCTATAGTTTGCATCTGATCACCATATCTTTGTTATGGTTTTCAATTTAATAGGAACCTCACAAGACCATATGCTGGTCAGTCTGAGTAAGTTACCTTACACACACAAGATTATTTGATAGGCACAATGTCGTTGTAATAACTTTTAACTCCTTCCCCCTTAGAATGACTTCATTCACCCCAGTAGTATGGCTTTCACCAATCAGGACTCCATACCTTTCTTTGGATCCCCTGAGTATATATAGTGACTGCAACACTGGAAGCCCTCCATAAATACTTGCTGGCTTGACTTGGTTTGTAATTCGTCTTGTGAATCTTTTTTGCCCTGGCTTTTCCCTTGCTGCCTACAACTATGCTCCTATCTTTAGCATGCAAAAAAAAAAATCTCCATTTGAAACCTTCATCCCATTGAAGCTGCCATACCGTGTCCCTCTTCCTTTTTAATGTTACATCTAAAGAGGTCCTTTCCTGAGATTACTCCATGATTCATTGGAGGATGAACTTCTTTGCGCTAGGAGAAGCTCTAATGAAGAATAGTGTGTATGTGGGGGGTGAAGAATCCCAATTGAGAGAGGACCAGTGGTATATAACTTAGCAGTCCCCATTGTAAGTAGAGGTAGTGAAGTGAATAGAGCCTGAGATCAGGCCTTCCTAAATTCAAATTTGGACTTAGATGCTTACTAGCCATGTCACCCTGAGCAAATAAATCTCTTTACCCCATTTGTTTCGGTTTCTTCATTTGTCAAATGAGCTGGAGAAGGAAATGGCAAACCATCTCAATATTTCGGCCAAGAAAACCCCAAATGGGGTCATGAAGAGTCTAAAAAAGGGCCAAATAACAACTGTAAGCAGAAAAAAGCAGCTTTCATCCATTATATTAGTGTTGGTTACATAAGAAACCTAAAGGCTTGCTTTACCCAAAATGGATCTTTTTTGTCATCTCTTTCTCAGTGGCAGTGGATTAGCCAAAATGCATTATAGGAGACTCAGGGTCTAGCCATGGCTGCTTCCTTCCTTACTAGTTATAGAACCTTGGGCAAGGCAACCACTTTGATGCCTTAGTCTCAAAAGTGCAGCACTGGGAGATGAGGAAACAGGGACTCAGAGGTAAGGCATTTGGCCAAAGTCACACAGACAGCAAATGGCAAAGTGGAGATTCAGACTCAGGGTCTCTGACTCCAAATCCAGACTTCTTTCTAGTATATTGTGTAGCCTCAAGCCTGTTTCTATCTTCGTAAAATAAGAACAAGAAGTCGTAAGATTTTTAATAGAACCAATCCGGCAAAATGGAATTTTATTTGTATTATCCAGTTTATTAGGATAAAATACATATTATTATCCTTTGGCAGTAACTCCCTATCCACTATCAAACAACATACTTTATGAACTAAATTTTGAGTCTTTAAATCTTAAAAAAATTAAAGATCTCGATGTTTTTTACCCTATTACTGCCATTCCCAGGTTTACCCCAAAGAAATCCTTTCCCGTGTCTCCCCTATGCATCCCTTATAACGGAATCCTCCGTAGTGGGGACCAGAGGATCAGGGTTGGAATTTTGATTCTAGTAATCTTTCCACTTGATTTAGGCAGTGACTTAATTCCTTTTAGCCTTACTTTCCCCATCTGTAAAATGAAAGAGTTGAGCTAAATGATCAGTTAGCTTTAAAATCTATCTATAGATTTTAGAATTTTAGCTCCTTAGAGTTTTAAATCTATAAACCTAAATTAAGGAAAACATTTTGACACAGTGATCTTGTCTGACAATGCATATCTCATCCCATAGTCATGCATAACACTTTTCTGCTGAATTTCTAAAATTTTGTAATGAAATTGCGACATCAAATCTCCATTAATAATGAAAAGTCATTATGTAACACTTCTAATTTACCATTTAAATTGTTGGACAATCTCTGTCTTATTTCTAGAATCCACACAAGGCTGCCCTCTTGTGTTTTGTTGTAGAAAAACATGAAGCTGTTGCCTAGAACCATGGGTTTTTACCGAGCTAACTGAGCAAGCCCTCAGTGATGAATGATGGGGTACAGTTAAAAAGCCTAGCATCAGAGCATTTAAGTCCAGATGAGTTAAGATCATCTTCTCTCAGCCTCTCCCTTTGCAGATGAGGAAATTGTTAAATGACAACTGCATTTGGCAATTATGGAACAAATACTAACCTTCACACCCTATTATCTACAACTTCAATGGCAGAGTGATGAACATTTCAGTGTTAAAAGTTGTACATCTACCACCTTCGATCTCATTTTCATCTTGTAAATAATTCTCAAATAAATAGTTAAATGTAGTTTAAAAAGTAAATAAATATTAAAACAAGTAAGTGAGGTAATTGTCAAATAAATAAAATTCAAGTCTATAAAAACATGGGGTTATATTTGCTGCAACCAAGCCAGGGATGAGGCTGTTGGAAAAAAAAATCAAGCAAAAAAACCTTTTGCTTAATCGTAGATATGTCATTTTATCCCAAAATTAAATAATAAAACAGTAAAGTACGGGAGGAATAGATCTTGCTTGACTTTATAGAAATTAGAGTTTGTTGTTGTTCATTCTTAGGTGAGTTTACCTTGCTCACTTCAGCAATAATTAAACAGTAGATACAATAAGTTTGAAGCAAAAGGCTTTTACTAAGATGGCACAGTAAGAATAATCCTATAAAACATTTCTCCCTTGTAAACCTGGGACATATTTCACAAATATGGCATCCGTGGGAAGAGTGAGTATAAATAGAATACAATGATAGGGAGGCCACATAGATGGGGAAAACAAGTAGCCAAATGAGGCAAAATCCATCTCTAGTATTGCCTAACCCTAAGGTCTTATATTTTCTCATGAAATTGTTACACTTAGTGGCTTCTTAGCTCCATGAGATTTTGGAAACTATATGAATCATGCTATCAGTTTTTCCATGAAGAAAATGGAAAAAAGTCCCACTTACTGCCAATATCCATCCTTTTTATTGTCATTAAAACATTAGTAATATTTTTTAATCAAGAATGAGGTAACTAAATAGGCTTCATTATTTTTTTTAAAAAAACTTTGGTTTATCACTGTGATACAGAGACTTAAAAGTCTGGTTCTAAAGCTGTTTTAGGGGCTTTTAAACAATTAGCATTATGATTTGTAAAGTATTAAATGAAGTAATTAGGACAGCTTGGTGGCTTATTGGATTAAGTGCTGAAGTTGCAGTCAGGAGGACTCATCTTCCTAAATTCCAATCTGGCCTTAGATACTTACTAGCTATGTGATCCAGGCAAGTCAGGTTACCCTATTTGCCTCAGTTTCCTCATCTGTAAAATGAGCTGGAAAAGAAAATGGCAGACCACTCTAATATCTTTGCCAAGAAAACCCCAAATGGGGTCATGAAGAGTTGGATGCAATTGAAAATGACTGACCAACAAAATGGAATATTATATGATTAAACATCACCGAAAATGGTAGAGATTTGTCTTCATATTCTAAATGCTTAGTTATTAAATGTCTTGATGATGTGATGGCTTCATATTACCATAAATCTAATATCACAAGATACAATATACATATATATATATGTAAGCTTATCACAATACGTTCAGCATTTAACAATAGTGTATATACATAGATATTTCTAGTAGTTTTAATTTTGAATTTAAATGATTAACTTTTTTTTTTGGCTGGAACTACCTAGAATTCTCTTTCCCCACTTCTATGTCCCGGCTTCTTTCAAGTCTCAACTCAAATTCCACTTACTGCAAGAAGCCCTTCTCTGTTCCCCTGTATGCTTATGCCTTTCCTCTGTGATTATTTCCAGTTTATCTTCTATCTTTGTAACTAGTTATTTTCATGTTGTATTTCCTATTAGGTTTCTCAAGGACAGTGATCTCAAGTTTTGCCTTTCTTTCTTCTATCCCCATTGCTTAGTACAATGCCTGGAACACACTAGGCACTTAATAAATGCTTGTTGGCTTCACTCTACTTGATTTGATTTATAATGTGGCTTGTGAATCTATATATTTTATACACTGACTCCCTGCTATATACAAATATGCACCTGCTAAAAAAAAGATCTTTAATTGAAATTTTGATCTCCTTAAAATTATCCTTCTATATCTCTTCTCTTTTTTAGTGCCAAACTTGCAAGAGAAACAAACACCTATCTAATTGCACAACCTCATATGCTCATTATTTTTCAACCCTTTGCCATCAAGGTTTGGACACCATTGCTCAACTGATAATGACTTCTTTCAAGGCTCCTGATACTCCCAATTTTAAAATCTAATGCCCCTTTATCAGTCTCTGTCCTAGATCTTTTTGAAGTTTTGACCCTGTTGACAATCCCCTCCTTCATAATGTCTTCTCTTTCCTAGTCTCTCATGACACTTCTCTGGCATAATTCTTTTACATTCTGTTGGACTTTCTTCAGGTTCTTCTTAACGTTTTTGTGATTTCATTCATATTTTTACCACCAACTTGTTTTCACTGAGACTTGAGTTCCTCCAGATGACTCAATAACCCTGATCATCCTCACCAGCACTCTTGACATAGAGCTGGAATACTGCTTGCTTCTCATTTCTATTTCCAGACTCTGCTTCTGTTCTGTGCTGGACCCATCATTCAGCAATATCTCCTTTTAAGTTCATTGAATTAAAACCTTTTTTTCAGTTAAAATTTTCTCCCCCATTTAAATCATGGAAATTGTTGTTTTACCAGTCCCTAGTTTTTTCTGCCTCCTTTATTAAGGAACTTAGCACCTGGGAAACTATCTTTCTCTTTCTGATTTTATTCTAAGGGGCTTAAGCATCTGTGCTTATACTCCCTTAAATTTCTGAATCTCCCTATTTCTTCATCTCCTTAAATCTTGTGATCCATTCCACCTCCACTCCACCTCAGCCACAATACAGGAATGGTTCTAATCTAGCTCTTGTCATCAGTTATTCCAAACTTTCTCTTATTTTTCTCCTATCTATTACAAAGAGGTGACATTTCTGTCTGCCAAAGACAAAATATGCCCTCCATTCCTTCACATCCATCTTCTTCAACAGATATAAACTTCCATTCTCCTTCCCCTCTCCCATTCTTCAGCCTCTCTGGATTGACTCATTCCTTTCCTACTGCCTTCAAATATCTCTCTCACACACACTCTTTTTTTGTTTTGTTTTGTTTTGTTTTTGGTTGTTTATTTTTTTATTACAGCTTTTTATTTTCAAAACATATTCATGGATAATTTTTTAACATTGATCCTTGTTTTGACCTTGTGTTCCAAATTTTTCCCTCTCTTATCCCCAACCCCTTCCCCTAGATGGCAAGAAATCCAATATATGTTAAACATGTTAAAATATCATTAAATCCAATATATGTACACATATTTATACAATTATCATACTGCACAAGAAAAATCAGATGAAAAAGGAAAAAAAATGAGAAAGAAAACAAAATGCAAGCAAACAACAACAAAAAGAGTGAAAATGCTATGTTGTGATCCACATTCAGTTCCCACAGTCCTCTTTCTAGGTGTAGATGGCTTTCTTCATCACAAGATCATTGGAACTGCCCTCACTCAATCATCTCATTGTTGACAAGAGTTATGTCCATCAGCATCAATCTTCATATAATCTTGTTATTGCTGTCACACATTCTTTAAAAAAACACTCTCATTTCCTCAAGTTATTGTTCTAAATTTGCCTCCCCTTTCTCAAACTCTTAGAAAAGAATTGTATATAAATTCATTTCCTCCACTTCTTCTCTCACTCCCCTAACCTTTATATTTGACTTCTGATTACAACACTCTACTGAAACTGAGTTAGTAATCTTAAGCATGAGTGTTAATGGGATGAACTTTCTCATAAAATGGAAGTAAATAGCAGAGTGAATTAAAAGCCAGAATCCTATAATATGTTATTTACAAGAAATACATTTGAAGCAGAGAGATAGATACAGAATAAAGGTAAAAGGCTGGAGCAGAATTTATTATGTTTCAGTTGAAGTAAAAAAAAAGTAGGGATAGGGGCAGCTAGGTGGTGCAGTGGATAGAGCACCAGCCCTGAAGTCAGGAGTACCTGAGTTCAAATCTGGTCTCAGACACTTAACATTCCCTAGCTGTGTGACCTTGGGCAAGTCACTTAACCCTAATTGCCTCAGCAAAAAAGCAAAAAAAAAAAAAAAAAAAAAAGAAAAAGAAAAAAAGAAAAAAGCAGGGATAGCATTCCCGATCTCAGATCAAGCAAAAGCAAAAATAGACCTAATTAACAGAGATAAGGAAGGAAATTACATTTTGCTACAGGATACCAAAGATAATGAAGTAATATCAATACTAAACATATGCATCAAGTGGTATAGCATCCAAATTCTTGGAAGAGAAGTTAAGTGAGTTGCAAGAAGAAATAGGCAGCAAAACTATATTCACGGGGGATTTTAATCTCCTTTATCAAAACTAGATAAATCTAACTACAAAATAAACAAGACAGAAGTTAAGAAAGTGAATACAATTTTACAAAAATTGGAGACCTTTGGAGAAAATTGAATAGGGATATAAAATAATATATACCTTTTTCTCAGTGGGGACATGGTTCCTACACAAAAATTGATCATATCTTAGGGCATGAAGTCCTCACAATCAAGTGCAGAAAGGCAGAAATAGCAAATGTTTCCTTTTCAGATCATGATGCAATAAAAATTGCATGTAATAAAGGACCATGAAAAAAAAGACTAAAACTTAATTGGAAACTAAATAATCTAATCCTAAAGAATGAGTGGGTCAACTCAACAGATCATAGAAACAATCAAAAATTTCATCCTAGAGAGTCACAATGAGTGAAAACATAGGAGATGCAGTCAAAGCAGTTCTTAGGGGAAATTTTATATCACTAGATGCTTATGTGAATAAAATAGAGAAAGAAAAAATCAATGAATTGAGCATGCAACTAAAAAACTAAAAAAAGAACAAATTAAAACTCCCCAAATAAATACCAAATAAAAAATTCTAAAAATCAAAGGAGAGATTAATAAAATTGAAAATAGGAGAGCTATTGAACTAATTAAAAAAACAAAAGAAATAAATCTTTGTTTAATTTGATTAAGAAAAGGGAAGAAGAAAATCAAATTATCAGTATCTAAAATGAAAAGGGGTGAACTTGCCACCAAGAGGAAATTAAAGCAATAATTAGGAGTTATTTTGCCCAATTATATGCCAATAAATCTGGTAGTTTAAGTGAAATGGATGAATGCATACAAAAATACAGGTTGTCATATTAACTGATGAGGAAATAAATAAACAATCCCATTATAGAAAAAGAAATGGAACAAGCCATTAATGAACTCCCTAAGAAAAAGTCTCCAGTGCCAGATGGATTTCCAAGTAAATTCTACCAAATAGTTAAAGAATAATTAATTCCAATATTGTATAAACTATTTGGAAAAATAGAGGAAGAAGGAGTCCTACCTATTCCTTTTATGACACAAATATGGTGTTGACACCTAAATTTCCCTAATGAATATTGATGCAAAAATCTTAAATGAAATATTCGCAAAGAGATCACAGCAACTTGTCTCCAGGATAATAAACTATGATCAAAGTAGGATTTATGCCAGCAATGCTTGATGGATTCAACATCAGGAAAACTATCAGCATAATTGACCATATAATCAAACTAACAGAAATTATATTATTAGATCAATAGATGCAGAAAACGCACTTAATAAAATGCAACAACCATTCCTAATAAAAAATACTAGAGAGCATAGGAATAAATGGAGTTTTCCTTAAAATGATAAGTAGCATCTATCTAAAACCATCAGCAAGCATTACATGGAATGGGGATAAATTAGAAGCATCAGGTTGCCCATTATCACCACTACTATTCAATATTGTACTAAAAATGTTAGCTTTAGCAATGAGAGAAAAAACAAATGGAAACAATTACAGTAGGTAATGCAGATGATATGATGGTATACTTAGAGAATCCTAGAGAATCAACTAAAAAACTACTGGAAACAGTTAACAACTTCAGCAAAGTTTCTATATGTAGCCACAAAGTCCAGCAGCAAGAGATAGAAAAAGAATTTAAAATAATTGTAGATAATATAAAAAGATTTTGTAATCTACCAGCCAAGAAAAAGCCAGAAACTATATTAAAACAATTACAAAATACTTTTCACACAAATAAAATTAGATTTAAACAACTGGAAAATATCAAGCTCTCATGGGTAGACCAAACTAATATAATAAAAAGACAATTCTACTTAAATTAGTCTGCTTATTCAGTGCCATACCAATCAAACTGCCAAGAAATTACTTTATAGGACTAAGAAAAATAATAACAAAATTTATCTGGAAGAATAAAAGGTCAAGGATTTCAAAGGAACTAATGAAAAGAAATGCAAAAGAAAGTGACCTAGATGTACCAGACCTAAAATTATATTATAAAACAGCAGTCATCAAAACCATTTGATACTGGCTGATAAATAGAACAATGGATCAGTGAAATAGATAAATTTCACAAGACATAATAGTCAATGACTACAGTAATTTAGTATTTGACAAACCCAAACTCCAGCTTCTGAGCTAAGAACTCATTATTTGACAAAAATTGCTGGGAAAACTGGAAAATAGCATGACAGAAATGAGACATTGACTGACATCTAACACCCTATTCCAAGATAAGGTCAAAATGTGTTGATAATTTAGACATAAAGAGTGATGCTGTAAGCAAATTAGAAAAACAAGAGATAGCCTACCTTTCAGATCTGTGGAGAAGAAAGGAATTTATGACCAAAGAACAACTAGAGAACATTATGAAATGCAAAATGGGTAATTTTTATTACATTAAATTAAAAAGGTTTTGTACAAACAAAACCAATGCAGCCAAGATCAGAAGGGAAGCAGAAAGCTGGAGAAAAAATTTTTACATCTAATGTTTCTGACAAAGGCTTCCTTTTTAAAATATATAGAGAATTGACTCAAATTTATAAAAATACAAGCCATTCCCCAATTGATAATAGTCAATTGATAAATAGTCAAAGAATATGAACAATTTTCAGATAAAGAAATTAAAGCCATTTCTAATCATATGAAATCACTAGTGATTAGAGAAATGCAAATTAAGACAACTGAAGTACCACTTTACACTTCTCAGATTAGCTAAGGGGACAGGAAAAGATAATGATAAATGTTGGAGGAGATATGGGACAACTGGGGCACTAATGAAGGGAGTTGTGAACTGATCCAACCATTCTGGAGAACAATTTGGAACTATGCCCAAAGAGCTATAAAACTCTACATATCCTTTGATCCAGCAGTGTCACTATTGGGTTTATATCCCAAAGAGATCATAAAAGAAGGAAAAGGATCCACATGTGCAAAAATTTTGTAGCAACTGTTTTTGTAGTGGCAAGGAACTGGAAAATGAATGGATGCCCATCAGTTGGGGAATAGTTGAATAAATTAGAATATATAAATATCATGGAATATTATTGTTTTATGAGAAACAATGAGCAGGCTGATTTCAGAAAAGCCTGGAAAGACTTACATGAACTGATGCTAAGTGAACTGAGCAGAACCAAGAGAATATTATACACAGCAACAAGAATATTATGTGATGATGAAGTGTGATAGGTCCGGTTCTTTTCAACAATGAGATGATTCAAAGCAATTTCAATATACTTGTGAAGGAAAGAGACATCTGCATCTAGAGAGAGAACTGTGGAGACTGACCGTAGATCAAAGCATAGTATTTTTCACTTTTTGCTGTTATTTGCTTGTTTTTTTTTCTTGTGTTTTTTTCCTCTTTTGAACCGATTTTTTTTTTGTGCAACATGAAGAATATGGAAATATGTTTAGAAGAATTGTGTATGTTTAACCTATATTGAATTGTTTGCTGCCTAGGGGAAGGGGGAAAAGGAAGAAGGGGGAAAAGGAAGAAGGGAGAAAAATTTGGAACACAAGGTTTTGCAAAGGTGAATGTTGAAAACTATCTTTGCATGAATTTGGAAAAACAAAAAGCTATTTAAAAATAAAATAAATGGAAAAAGAAAAGCATATATAACAAAGAAATTTTTTTAAAGAAAAAGAAAAAATAGCATTTTTAAAAGTCAGTAAAACTAATCAATGTATTGAAAAAAATCAATAGATGCAAATGTTCTATACCTGTGGACCTCCAACTTCTGCAAAGAAGAAGTATCTTCCCTTTTTCCTTTTAATAAATTTTTATTGAAAAGTTTTTACATTACTTTTGTGTATTATTATTTATTAATATTGTTTGAACCTAACTTTATGTAGCTAGAAGTTGTTTGAATGTAGAATGTTGCCCTCTCCTCAGTAACTTTCCAGGATAGAGAGAGCTACAAGGAATTTTGGATTCCCTCAGGTCCTGGATCCACCCCAATTCTTGTTTGGAGTCTCTTTACCCAGGTCTTGCTTTGGATTCCTTTTGTATTTTGGCTTTGCCCAAATTTTGTTGAATGTTTGCATTTATTCATATCCATCTCAATGTAGCTTAGTTTCAAGTTGCCCTCTTGGTAAAATTGCTTTTATATGTACATGTGGTTCTTGTGTGTGTTCCTTGGTCTAAATTCCACAGAATGCAAACTTTCCAGAATCTGCATGAGTTAGAGCTATACCTACTTTCTGATTGGCTATCCTCTACTAAATGACCTAATAAATTTCTAAAACTATTTAAGAATCTGGGATTTGTTCTCACAAAACATCACATTTTTCAGCGTCTCCCCTCTCCCCAAGAACTTCCCATTTACTTTTTTCCTTAAAGCTTCTTATATTTTAAGTGTGAGAGAATTTATATGATCAGATGAAGTGAAATGAATTCCCTGTTACTGGGGGAATATTCAAACATGAGCTAGACAACAACTTTCAAGAATATTACATAAGAAATTCACTTAACAGAGGGGGTGTCTTCCAAGGCCCTCATAAGTCACTTACTAGAGGCAGGGAAGCAGAATGTATGGAGCCATTAGAAACAATAGTCCCATGACTAGCATCCTCCTCCTCACCTGCCCCCAAGCAGAAACTTGGACCATTCAGCACATCATTTCTATCTTTTTTATTTTTTATTTCTATTTTTTACTTTTTATTGATTTATTTATTTTTGCTGAGGCAATCCTGACTTTAGGGCTGGTGCTTTATCCACTGCAGCACAATATTTCTTTTCTTTTCTTTTTTCTTTTTCTTTTTCTTTTTTTCTTTTCTTTTTCTTTTTTTTTTTTTTTTTTTTTTTTTTTGCTGAGGCAATTGGGGTTAAGTGACTTGCCCAGGGTCACACATCTAGGAAGTGGTAAGTGTCTGAGAACAGATTTGAACTCAGGTTCTCCTGACTTCAGGGCTGGTGCTCTATCCACTGCACCACCTAGCTGTCCCTAGCACAACATTTCTAAACAGTTTTTTGGTCAAGAACATTCCTTTTCCCATGACTTCAGGAGGTATTTTCTTGCTTTTTTTTGGGGGGGGGGGAGACAAGGACAGGAATCACACTTGTTTGTAAATTTGTAAAATTTATATTTTGGGGAGTTTTGTGATTGTTTCTCTTTCCATTTATGTTGTACTAGTCACTGTAGCATGTAAGAACACTGAAGAGATATGGCTTGGTTATAAAGGGCTTTGAATTCCAAACAGAGCAACTTGTATTTGCTTCTAGAGTTTAATGAGTAAGTGGAAGGTGATCAGACATTTTCTCCTATTTTTCCAATCTTGTTATAAAATCACCAAGACATAACAGAACCAATCTTAAGCTTTTTGCCTAATTAAATTCCCTCTATCATGATTTGGGACTTCAAGGGGACATATCATCTCCCCATACTAAAACATAGAGGTTGTGATCTTATTTGGGGTTTTCTTGATAATAATAGTGGGGTAGTTTGCCATTTCCTTCTCCAGTTCTGATCTTTCAGTCATAAATACTTAGAATTCTTCTGTTTCATTGAAGATCCATTTCCCTTCTGAAATCATTATATACAGTTTTGCTGGATAAGTTATCTCAAGTGGTAGCAAACTTACAACTTTCATAAAAACTTATTACCTTTTCTGTCTAGAATATTATATTCCAAGCTGTTCACTCCTTTGATCCATGTGTGATCCTGACTGTAGTTTCTCTACACTTAAATTCTTTTTTTTTTCTTTTTTCTTTTTTTCTGGCTGCTCTTAGTATTTTTTCTTTGACAAGGCTGCTTTGGATTTTGGCTGTAGTGTCACTGAGAATTTTCATTTTGAGATTTCTTTCAGGAGGTCATCAGTAGATTCTATTTTCATTTCTCCCTCTCTTTCTAAGAGATTTGTTGTAGTTCAGTTGGTTTTTAGTCATGTCCAATTTTTTGTGACTTCATTTGGGATTTTCTTGGCAAAGATACTGGAGTGATTTGCTATTTGCTGCTCCTGCTCATTTTACAGATGAGGAAATTTAGGCAAATAGGGTTAAGTGACTTGCCCAGGGTCACATAATCAATGTATCTGAGATAAAATTTGAACTCAGGTTTTCCTGATTCCAGGTCTGGTACTGATCCCATGGTGACACTAGCTACCCTATTCTTTTTATTTAGGTTTATCTTTATTTCTGTGAAAAGTCCTTTGTACATGTATTCAAACACATACTGTATCTTAGTGTCATTTTATACTTTCCCTAGTTTTATGATTGTAATTTCTCTTTTTCTCTTCCTACTAGGTTTTATTAGTAACAGAAAGGCTGATGCATTGTTTATGGATTTGTACTTTGTATTCTGCTATTCTGTTGAAGGTATTGTTTCAATTAATTTTTCAGTTGTTTCTAGGGTTCTCTAAGAAGACCCACCATCTGCAAAAAGCAATAATTTGTTTTCCTTTGTTTATATGTACATATTTTCTCAATTTCCTTTTTGTCTTATTGCTACAGTTAGCATTTCTATCACTGTGGCAAATAACAATGGTGATAGCAGACACTGATGCCTTATCTCTGGTATTACTGGAAAGGTCTCTACTTTGTTGCATATTATGTTGATTCTTGGCTTTAGACTGATATTGCTTGCTCTACTAAGGAAAATGCTTTTAAAAGATTTTTTAGAAAACAGAAATGGCTCTTGTATTTTCCCTCAAAAAATGTTTCTATAGACAATGAGAGAGTCATGTGATTTTAAAAATTAATGGTCAGTTAGTTAATTAATTAAAATTGGTATCATTTATTATGCTTAGGTTTCCCAATACCAAATTAACGTTGCATTCCTGGTATAAATTCTACTTGATTATAGTGCATAGACTCTGACATATTGCTGTATAGCCTCTTTGCTCATGTTTCATTTTAAATGTTTACATTATATTCATTAGGGATTTTGTTCTATAATTTTATTTATCTCTCCCTAGTTTTAGGTGTCAAGACCATATTTATATCACAATTGGAATTTGGTAAAATCTCTCTTTTTCCCACTTTTGCAAATAGTTTATTTGACAATGAAATTGTTATTTGAACATTTGATAGAACTCATTATTAAATCCATCTTGTCCTGTTTTTTTCTTTTGAGAGTTCATTAATTGCTTGTTTCTTTCTCTGATATCAAGTATTGAAATTCACCATTTCTTCTTGTTAATCTGGGCATTTTAAATTTATGTAAATATTCATTTATTCCAATTGGGTTTTTTGGTATTTGTTTTAATGGCATATAATTGAATAAAAATTTCTGATTTTATTTATTCTTAATTTCTTTTGAATTCTTTTTCATGCTTGATCCTGTCAATTTGGTCTTTCTTCCTCTAAAAATCATACTAATGGTCTACCTATTTTGTTGCTTAAAAAAAAAACCAAAACACACCATTCAATTCCTTATCTTATCCATTAGATGTTTTTTACATTTTGTATTTATATTTTTTTATCAATCTCCTCAACTTTCAGAATTTCAATTTTGTTAATTTATGATTTCAAAATCTGTTGGTTTTCTAGGTTTTTTTTTAAATTACATGGCCAATCTATTGACCTATTAGAAATATAAATTTTCCAAAGGAATATTTTAATTGTACCTCAAAAGTTTTAATATGCTATTTCAGCAGTTATTTTTCTTTGATGTAATTTTTTTGACACATCTGTTCTTTAAGAATTAATTTCCAAATAATTTTTTTCTTTCTCCAAAGGCCCTTTATCAAAATTTCTGTATGCATCTGATATGGGATATATGAAACATTTTTTTCTTTTCTGCATTTTTGTGATTTTTTTATGATTCAATACATGATCCATTTTTTCCCTCAAAGGTGCTATGCATAGATGAAAATTACTCCACTCAGTAATTGCCAGTGACCTATTAAATCTAACATAATAGTCTATTTGAGTTGGGGAACTTTTTGTTCTAACTTTTGGTTAAATTTGTCCAAGTCTGAAAAAGTTTCAATTACATTTAGACCCCCAATTATTATTTTTTTACTTAAAAACTAATTTATTGCCAATATTTCTATGTAAAATCCACCCATTTCTTCTGACCCAAGGCTGTGAAGATTAGGCAGTTTTTCCGAAGAGCAAACAGAATAAAGTGATTCCTCCCAGCCCTCAAGTAATCTGCTCATTAACCCTTGTATCAGTTTTACCAAGTAAACAGAAGCCAGTTTGAGCTAAGGCCCTCTCCAAGGGTCTGGCTTTTTTTTTTTTTTTTTAACCTACTTTCCCCCTCCATCAACAATAAATAAATAGGGAAGAGCTGAAAACTCTCGGCCCAAATTCTCATTAAAATGTCCACTAGTTGGGGTTGCCTTCTATTTGTGAAAAGGTCCAAATGATGTATTCTCAGTCCAATCAGAAAAAAAAGACATACCCAGCTATGCAAGACATTGTCAGACCTCCCTCTGGGTCTTTGGCCAAAGGGAGGAATTCCCAAAAACCAGGCCACATGTCCCTAATAAAGGGCGTCTATCTCAGAAAACTGATTCAGTTTGCCCTTTGTTAACTTCTGGGTGCTACATACTATTTCTTCTTTTATTCAATTAATGTTGTCTGGAAGCACTTAGATGTAATATGTTGCCTCTTCTGAGATCATAAATGCAACACTGAGTCCACCTTAAGTATAATTGATTTTGCTCCAGTCCCTTATTTTAACTCCACATGAAGCTTTCTGTTTCAAGTGTTTTTGGTAATCCATTCTAGCTTGCTGCATTGGTTCCATCCCTGCTGCTAAGACTGTTAATTGTGTAATTCAATCTGTCCTCTATTGTCTCTCTGTCCCCTGCAATTCTCCTTACAAGAGCAGTTTAGTGAGAGGGATGTGCTTAACACCAGCGCTTCCTTCCCCTCCTTGCCCCCTTTATAGCCGCTCTAGGAAGCTAGTGTTGGATTTGCTTGATTCCACCTCCCTCTCATTTTTCATCTCCCCTCTCCTTATTCCCCCTTGGTCAATTTATCTACACCAAACTATGTCTAGGTGTGTATGCAGCTTTCCTTTGCCAGTTCCAATGAAAATGCAATTTCTCCTGGCCCCCTTCCTCTCTATTTGTTTGGATTTGAACACTGTGATTTGCCAAGTTTCACTCCTTCCTCTTTCTTCACTAGTGTAGACTTGAATTTCTTCCTCTAGAGCTCTCATTTTATTTAGATCACTTTAAAAAAATCTTTTTTTCCTAGGAATTCCATTGTAGTCTGGGGCAAATGTGTGGTTTTCTTGGAGGATTTGCTTCTTTTTTGGGTCTGTTACTTAACTATTCTAATTTAATTTCATCCTTGGTGTTTTCTTTTGTTTACTCGTTTTTCTAATCTTATTTTCTGAATACAGACTTTGTGTCAGGGCCAAGCTGCTTGTGCTTCTGAATGATATGGTTGGGTTCTTGTTTAATCCTAATCTGAGTCATCTACATCTGGGTAACAAGTGCTGTGCTGCTCTCAGACCTCGGGGACAGTTTGAACTATAACCTGTCTGATCCAGGATATAACCTCTCCTTCTTTCCCAATAAATGATTTTATTCATTAGTTATGCAACAGTTCTTGCAAAAAAAAAAAAAAAGGGACACGGTTAACACAACAAAAAGAAAACTTTTGATGTTTTATTTTTGACTGCAGCTGTTTACAGAAATATAGTTGCGAGTATACAAATGTCCCAATAGAAGCAAAATATTTTTTAATATTTAACAAGTTATCACAGATAGCTAAAAACATAGATGCAAATTAAATTTCCCCAGAGGACAAACTGAAAACATCTGGTATCAGTGCTCTGAAAATCCCAACTATGAAAGCCATATACACAAAAATGCACAAAAGAACATCTGGTGCTACCTTCACATCATTGCAGGACAATGGAAGAAGGCAGCTCAGTGGTTGATCAGTGTGCTCTAGCAAAAAAAAAAAAAAAAAATGGCAGAAAGGCAGATAAACCACTTGGTTAAAGAATGGGTTACTGAAAAATTACAGCATACCAAAAGATTAAATTAAAAGAATAACAAAAAAGTCAAAAGGAACAAGTGCTTGGAGCTTATCTAAGAAAGCAAGAACAAGGTGAGCTGATGCATTCACTAGATCAAAATGAAATAACTCAAATTCAATGGAATAAATAAGAAGTCACTAAAATTCCCGATTTTAGTGTGATGAAATACATCTAGAAGTCACATCTCAAACACAATATTTTTAGTAAAGGAAAAAGGCCAAGGGGCCATAACATCTATGAGTAATATAACCAAGAAAATTCTATAACAGTTAAGCAAATGACACCTAAAAAGTAACATTTGGAGTAATTCAGTGATATATAGTTTAGCTGAGATAGATTTTGACAATAAGAGTTGCACTGGAAGATGACTAAAGATCTGGTAGAATTCTTTGAGCACCCAAACTAGGGTGCTGGTCAATGAAAGAGGTCATCCCTTACAATTTGATAGCACTTGGACTTTTCAAAATGTTTTCATACATAATATTTCATTTAAGTCATAAGAGCCTTTTTTGGATAGGCAGACTGTTACTCTCATTTTACAGATGAAGAAATTAAAGCTTAGAGAGTTTAAATGACTTGCCCAAGATCGCACAGCTAATAAGTGGTAAAGTTAGCACTAGAACTTGGGTCTTCATATCTCCCAAATTCAGGGTCTTTGACAATTAGGAATGTACAACATCATATACCATAGCAATTTTCAAATAAGGGTGTAGAAACTGGCTCTTCATCTTGTGCCTATGCAAATGCCATTGCTAAATTTCCCAAAGTAATCAATGTGAAAGGAAATAAAAATTTTGAGAGATCACATATTTCATATATTTTGGTGCCTGAAATGTGTAAAGTCTGTGTGCTTTATTTTATAATGAGATCAATTCAGAGCTAGGTAGGAGTTGAAAATAGATAAAGCAATAGTTGTATACGTGGTAAGAAGGGGATAAGGAATTATTAAGAAAGCACATGAATTATTGAAAAAAAATGCTTGACTTTATGATTCAATTGACTAAATCTTATTTTATTTGGCATTTGTTTTAGATTTTCTTTGGTGAATTTAAGGAAGGACATGAACAAGTCACAGCATGGCAGGCATGGAAAGGTTACAATCTGTTTTTTGAGGGCTTATTCATGTTCATGAGATCATAGAATTATTAGAGCAACAATGAATACTCATAATGAAAAATATAATAGCTTATTTCACTTCTAGATGAAGCATAGGTTAAGACAAGTATCTATTACTAACACAGTGTTCTCCATCAAGTTCTCATACACAGCAAGACCAGTCTGTGAATTCTCCTAGAAGGCTACTTTGAGTTTTACCTTAAAAAAAACAACTAAATTACAGTGCTAAGATAAATGCTTTTCCTAAACCTGTCAGGTTATTTACTAGAGTAGAAAATTGAAATATGGGAGCAGAGATGAGGAACTGGATAGCAAGCCCAAGTTATCAACTTTACAAATTATAAGGTTGCAAACAGCTGAGGGAAATGGGAATATAATTCATTTACTTAGAAATTAACAGTATATGGCTTTTGAAATTGTTTAGGTTAGAACTAGTTGGCCATTTTGTTGACTACCTCACACACACAACTCAATGGGTACAGGGAATGAAAGACGTTTTAGTTTTGATAAGCGCTCCAGCCACAGCAGGGCCATCTCATGCTGGTAAGTAAGTAAAAGCTTGTCTCACCACCGTACATAATGTACCTATTCGATGAACAGAAGACTTTAGCACCTGTCAAGTTTCATTAAAAAATTAAAAGACTGAATAATCCAAATATGTTTAAATTAAAGCCATTTTATGTAAAAGTTTTAATGAAGAGAATGTTATACCAGATAATTAGCTCAACATTATTTGTAATCAAACTGAGTCTATGTGTACCCAAATCTATATATTTAAACTCTTCATTTCTACAATTTCTACTGATAATAAATTGATGAAATTTAATAGCATAAATCATTAGGGATAAGTTATCTAAGTTTATATAATATCAACATGGTTACATGTTGAGTACCAAAATTAAAAAAAAAAACTTCTGCTAGATCGTTATATATAGTATACATATATACATATACTATATGTACAAAATTATATATCATAATGTTTATATACATAACAAAAATACATGGAATTGATCCTCAAACATATGGGCTGACAAAAATTTTAATGTGCTTGGTTTTATGATTTTTAAAAAGACAGAACAGATTTATTCATGCCTAATATTTTTCCTTTATGACTGGCTAAATTTCAAGCCTTAATCCTGATTATACGGATAATTTGGAAGATATCCACACAATACAGTTACATACCCACAGTGTCTTGGTTTACCAAGACAAAAATGACAAAGTACCTCAGATCATTAAAAAGTATTCACTAATAAAGAATGACCACTATTTAGCACCCTTGACTTCTTTGTTATGATTAAAGTGCATACTGTGAATTGGATATTAAAAATACTGCATAAAGATCTGCAGTCTCAAGGTGCCATGAACAGTCATGAAAACACTCATACAAAGAGAGCAATTCCATATCAATGGAGTATTTCCTCAAATGTTTCCTTCCAAGAGATTCATATTCATGATTTCTTAACTATGAGAGGTTGTGCTAGTTATCACTTAGGAATACATAATGGAATTTCATTTCATCTACTTATTAACTTTACCATTAATTTCCTCTTTCAATCTTTGCTGCTATTGCTAATTCCTACTTAAGCTCAATTTTTTCTACTACATTGTTCAAATTTTGAAATGTATTCAATTCAAGAGGGGGCCACAAGACAAAGTTTAATTTATTTGATTGCTTAACTATATCTGTTCTAAAGAAATCACCTTTGCTGTTAAAGTGCAACTTCTTTTTTTCCCAGCTAGTTTTTGAAACGATAAACTGAAGTTCTAATATACTCATAGAAATATGAACGAGAAATAGAACGCACTACATTTTTTTTCCTCCTTCTACTTAAAAATATGGGTATGATGAAATTTTCCTTAAACAGTGCTTCAGAAATTTAATTCTTCTTTTAAAAGCATGGTAAACACTTTACAAACCTCTTTCTTGGTACTTTTAACTACACTGAGTTACAGGTATGGTGTTATGTCATAAGTACACTATTAGCACATGTAAATTGTAAGTGGATCAAAATTTATAACAATGAGAAATAGCTCACTTATAGTAATTTTTATATAATATCCAAATAATAAAAGATAGACTTTTCCCTCATCCTCAAAAGAGTTTAATAAAATATTTTATTTATATGACAAAAGGGAATAAAAACTTATGGAAAATGTTTTTCAGGCAATGTTTCTTAACAGAAATTTCAAGGCAGTAGTTAAGAAACAGAGAAAAGACTAGCAGGAAATAATGTAAAGGTTAATACTACAATTATCAGTGTAAAGGTATACATTTTCTGGCAATGCTAAACAAAATTTTTTAAAGATGACATTTGTCAAAGTAAGAAAGGCACTTGAAAATAAGTATTTAATCTGGATTTATAAAATGTTTTATTTTTTTAAAGGCTTTCTGAATTATATCAGATAAGTAGTGTAAAATACTTGAACTACATCCATTAATGAAAGCTAGCATGGAACAGAAGGAAAAATCCCCCAACTAAACAGCCAATTGGAGCTCAAGGGATATAGTCAGGTAAGATATAAAGTGTTAACTGAATAAAGTAATGACTGAAGTAATTTTGTTTTACTATCTTGATATTATTATATTATGAGCATTACCTACCCATTTATTACTAAAATATTTGAAAATAATGTTTTAATTCTTTTGAAACAAATAACTGGAGGATGGAAACTACCTTACTCTACACTATATGCTACTGTCCTTCCCCAAAGATGACACTACTATTACCAGAACATATATTTTTCATTCTTTCCCCATTACTTGTGATGGTTAGCCATATCCTCTACTCAAGCAGTCGTCATTGTAACAAAGGTATACATCTATAAAAGATGCTTGTCCCAGAAAAGTGGTACAATCTATGATAATGAAAAGAATAAAGTTAACTGGCTCATAGGATATTAATTTGCCAATTAGCAAAGATATTAGGAGAGAAAATTTCATAATAAAACAAACTTTTAAGATTCCATCTACTAAATGTTTGTAAACACATTCATATTGAAATTTCTGTCTGTGCATTATTAAGGCAATATTCTGTTCCAGTCTTTACTTCCAGATGTTTCTCAAGTTTCATTATTGTGGGAAAAAAAAACACATTTTGTTTTCATGTCACTTCTTAAACAATATAATGTATTTAAAATGGAAAACATGGAAAACAATTTCATTAATTTTTTTTGATAAATAAAAATCATTAAAATGTTTTAGATTAATATTGGGCTAAAACATTGTGAATCTTGAATCAAAGTTATTTTATTTATAAATATAACTATGACCTCTTATGTTAAAGTTCAGAATTAAAAACAAATCTCCAGTCATTCTCTATACTTGTATCAAAGGATAATGGAATGAATAACCAGAGAAACCACACACACACACACACACACACACACACACACACACACACACACACACA
>JAJPUD010000849.1:392201-464446 GCA_023553655.1 Myrmecobius fasciatus | reverse complement strand
ACACACACACACACACACACACACACACACACACACACACACACACAGATAAGCTCCAAGCATAAGTGTTCATTGCCGAAATTAAGAATATGTTGAATATAGAAATATGAAGGAAATAAGATGTGGTTCACAGTATATTTAGGTCCTTCTGCCACGAAACAATTCTGACCAATTGTTTCTTCTAAGGCTCTTTGCTGGCTCACTGAACGTCTCTTTTCCATCTGTAACAGTTGTTTGAAAGCAGCAGTATTAGCACAAACCAACCATTGAGCTTAACCCTTCATTCAAAATACAAATACTTTTTGTAACCAAATCACGTGTTCAGAATGTTGTACACTTAACATTGACCTAAAATAGATAATGTAAATTTAACAAAGTAAAAAATAAAGTCACCATTAGTGAATTAACAGGAATATGGTAGCACAGCACAGCCCTTGAATAACAACCCCTAAATTTATGAAACATGAAAATTGGGTTTTCTTCCTCCACCCAAAACTGGGAATCAGTACAATTCAGGTATAGGTACTATTCTCAACAAGATATTGTAAAACAGAAAATTGGTCCCCGTTGACTTGGCACTGACAATCAATTATTTCCCAATAATAAACATTCTTCTAAACAAGGTAAATCAGTACACAAGCCAATCTTTTTGTAAGATGAAGTTATAGTTATAACCACAGTGTTACCAAATATTCCAGTCCTGGAATATGGTGAAAAAATTGAAGTTTCTGGGTCATCACTTAAAAAAATATTCCAGGAAAACACAAAAATGAACTGATCAAAAGAATTTTATTTCTATGCCCCAATTATATAGCAGTTGGGTATGATCACCCTGATACTATACTTGACATTCTATGCTCTATTAGGGCTTTATGTTTTGGAAGTGAAGCACTGGGTTACAGTTGATCTTTTTCATTTCCTGAACTATACATCCTAAGGGATTTTTCTTTTCTTCAATGGAGAAGATAAGGAGGGAAAGAAAAATATTTTTGGCTTAGAGAATTTAAAATGTAACTCTGGGCATTATATGGTGAGGAAAATGTTCTTTATTAAAAATGTAATATGGTTTTAGTGTATTTATAAATAAAAGGCATAGAACAAGTAAGCCAATTAATAATAACAACAATAATAAAATATTAAATATATAGTGAGCAAAAGCTGATTGGCTCATTCTGGTGAAACACCAAATGACACAAATGCCAAAATTGGTTTCCTTACTCCAACACATTGCTGAGTGACAAACACAGCAAACACAGTGAAGTTGCCTTTAGCCCACTAATATAACAATGCACTGCCCGATGGAATGGCCACAGATGAACAGGTCATTTCTGTTGCAAAAAGTACTTAAATACTTAATAAAGACATAACAAAACCCCCCTCACTGTTATCAGACGCCACGTTGTGGTAGAACATCAGACAAACTCACAAATTTACCACAAAAATGTGTGGCAAAAAGAATAGTTTATATATATGTATATATATATATATATAAAGTTTTTATATTTATGCCAATGTACTCACTCAGTACAAATAGCAAAATAGTATACCATTTCCTAAATACAAAATATAGCTTTCCAAAAAAATGAAACACACATTAGATATAAACCATCCAAAACTTGAACGATTGAAAACTGTATTCAAAATTAAATGACCCAGAGCAGGTCTCTTTCTGAAAAGTTCCCTTCATATCGGCAAGAAGCCTGTACTACTGAAAACGTAATTCAATGCCTCTCAATCAGAGAGAGAAGGAAAGAAAGAGAAAGGGAGGAGAGGAAGAGGGAGAAGGATAAGATAGAGAGAGAGATAGAGAGGGGAGGAGGGGAAGAAAGGAAGGAGAGAGAGAAAGAGAGAGGGAAGGAGGAAGGGAGAGAGAGAAGAAAAAGAAATAAAGAAGGGAGGAGAGAGAAAGAGAAGGAGGGGTAAAGACAGTGGGAAAGATATGCTTGTGAGAGAAGAAAAGAGAAGGATAAGGTAGAGACAAGATAGAGAAAGCATACAAATAACAAGAGAAAGACCATCACAAATAAGAAAAATCTAGTTATAAAAACAAAGCCAACACCACCACATTTCTACACAATTCAACTGAGTATACAAAGATAGAAAAACTTAATACAGTAAACAGAAAAGTCAAACAATTTTCAGGCTATTCTTCTGCACTTAAAACAATAAAACAAAGTGAAACCGACAAGAATACCAAAGCCATTACACCAAGATTTAGAAGCTACACACACCAGCTTGGCTCTAAACGGCAAGAACAGCTTTCTACATGCCACAAGGAGAACAGGAAAAAGCACATGGCTAGACAAGAGGTTGTAGTGAGAAGCAAACATTCCTTGGGTTGGTCAAAGCACCCAAACTGTATAACCAGTGCTACACCTGCAAGTCCTGGAGTGTGTTCTTTTGCTCTTTACAGATATAAACAAGTGAATTCTTCATTTTAAGTGAACAGTATGACCCTGTAAAGCCTAAGGCTCATGGGAACTATCAGGAAAGTGACCACTTCAAAATTGTAAAGCACTGAGGTGACAAGTATATGACAGTCACTGCAGCTCAGGGAGAAGTGGTATATCAAGAAAACTTAGCTTTAACTTCCCATTGGAGGGAAAAATTTTTTTTTGAAGACTTTACAACAGCACCGTTCATGGGAAAAAATGCACTGTCTTTCCTGGAGTCAATTCCTACCCCTCCCAATTAATGAAAGGGACCTTTTCTCCTTCCCTGTGTTGCAGGACTTGCTAGATCACCTTGGGTCAAAGGGGTCTTGTTTTCTTTAAGCTGCTAGAGGATCCTAAAGCCAGTAATGTATTCATAGTTGCTTACAACCAAACTAAAAAAAATGAAGAAAAAATCACAGGTACATATAAAAAAGGAATGTTGGTCTAAGGCTGAGTTAAGATAAATTGTGACTGAAGAATGCAAATTAGATTACAAAGGACTTGAAACTTCAGCCACTCAAATTACTTCTACAGGACAGGATATCATAGAAAATAAAAAAACAAAATTTACCATAAATTGTCCCCTTCATTTCTGCAGAACAAGATCATTACTACTCTATACACAATTATAGACTAACATCTTTGTACAAATACATAGAAAATCATGAACAACTCTAACGTGGAGCCTTAAAGCATTACAGCCACACCCCATTCCACAAACAGGGTGTCTGCTTACACAGACAGATCTGTCCTCTCTGAGTATTTCTACTACAGCTTGTCATTGGGTAAGCTCCTCAGGCTCTCCATGACTGACAACATGATTCTTTTACTTTGACCAATAGCTGTGCTTTTTACTTGGACGATATCAACTTCAGTTATGGGTATCCTTTTTACAGAAATCTTAACATAAAAGACGTGGGAAAGAAAAATAACGAACAAATAAAAGTAAAATGACATTATGAGTTGTTTTCTAATAGCAATAATGACCAAGTGGTCTAGACTTGAATTCATACTGTGCCTTATAGAGGCACTGTGCTTAGGAAGAGAGCAACAATTAAATTTACCAAATGGGAACACAAAACATAAATGCTTAGTCATTATTGCTATTAGGAATATGAAATATGATAATATTATTGATTAATCACTGCAATAAGTAGCAGAAATGTGCTCTTCTGCAGGGAGGATAAAAATCTATATATTTAGACAAACATAGTTTTTTGGTGTAATTTTTTTTTTAATAGAGCAACTTATTTCCATATACTTTAATACAAATGTAGTCACAAGCTCCAAGGGCATCCTGGAACTGGGTTTTTCTTCACAGAATTTCTGCAAAAAAGAGACACAGAGAGAGAGAGAGAGAGGAATTAAATATAACCACCTGAAAGAAAAATATATTTACAAGCTTATTTTTACCTTCAAAGATCATTAAGTAAAATTTAATTCTTAGAACTATAATTTATTATATTTCTTCTAATTTTTTTTAGCATTTTCTGGAATTCAATATTTTTGGCATCTACCTAAACTTATAAAGTAAATTCTATTCATATTTCAAAACTCTTGGACCTCTGGGGTTTTAAGTGGCCAAAATTATCAAAAATCCCACGAAATGCTGTTGAAAACATTCACCCAAGTATAACTTATTCATGTCATTTAAAGACAAATCTAACCAACCCCTTACAGGAGGAAATAAGACCACTAAACCAAAACGGGACACTTACTCATATGCAGTTAAAATGAGCCAGTCAAGTTGTTCCCCTGGTTTTGCAATGAAACAAGCAAATCAATCTTTTCAATGTTCTGGTTGGTGTTTATAGATGATGATAGTGAAGAATTTTCTGGCATTTGTTGAGACAGAAGTGTTGTCACAGGTGGCTGACCCTCATTTTGAGGTTGACTTGGCTGACTTATAGCCATTAGCTGATCTGGCAATGTTGCTGGTCCAGGAGTTAAAAGCTGGCCACAATCTATAGAGACATTTAAAAATAAAATCATTTAAATTCTGAAAAGCTATTCAAATTATCCAAGCATTTTCTTTTCCCCCCCCCTCAACAGCATTTTGTTTTTCCAAATACATGTAAAGATGGTTTTCAGCATTCATTTTTTGTAAGATTTTGTGTTCTAAATTTTTCTCCTCTCCCTTCCCTTCCCCTCCCCAAGACAGTAAGCAATCTGATAGACATTTCTTTCCCTTCATGATATGAATTCCTTCTCACATGGTTCAATGATCAGTTTTTTTTAAATTCTCAAAACTATGTGACTAATCCTAAATTCTCTCCTGAGTTTTAGTCTTTCTACTTATTTATAAACCTCATTATCTCTTGCCTTGACTTTTCTCAAAACCTCCTAACTAGTCTCACTGATCCTAATTTCTCCCTTCCTCAAATCTATCTTTCACACAATTGGCAAAATAATCTTCTTAATACATAGCTATTTCCAAACCACTCTCCTACTCAGAAATATTCTGTGGCTTGTTATTACCTTTGGGAGAAAATGTCAACTTTGTCAGTAATTAAAAGGTCTACACAGTCTGGATCCAAGTCACAGTTTCTATTTTGAGTTAAGATCTTATCAAATAAGCTACCTATGTAAAATATTTTGAAAATCTTTAAGGGTTACATGTAAATACTTGCTATTACTATCATTATTACTGTCATTTCATAGGATTTCCCTTCCTGTACTTTCTCTCTCTGCTAAACTGGCCTACTATCTGTTCCCTGAATTTAACTGCAGTTTCCTACCTCTGAACTGCCTATGTGGTACAGTGTATAGAATGCTGACCCAGGAGTCAGAAAGATCTTAGTTCAAGTCCTGACTTAGTCACAAGTTAAGTGACAGTAGAGAAATCATTTAAACTGCCTCAGTTTAATGGCAAGTACTTTCCAGGGTTGTTGGGAGGAGAAAATAAAAGACTCAAGCCCCATGTTGCAAAGAACTCATCTTTGCATCTCAGGCATCTGGCATCCTGCCCAGCACAGAATAGTGGGGTTTGGACCTGTGAGGTCACCAGGGTGAGCAACTTGTGGATCAGAAAGTTCCCTTCATCAATGGAGGTCTGCACCTTCTTTGCAATTTATCCAGCTTTCCAGAGCTGAAATTTAATAACCGTCTGGTCAATTTAACCCATCCATATGTTTTCACCCAGTAGGCTTGGGTATACAGCTCACTTTTCAGCTGGCTAAGGCTTCCAGTCTATGTCTATGGCATGGGGAAAAGCTTATGTGGAGACTGAATTTGCAAAGCTATTTACAAAAAAAAAAAAAAAAAGTCAACTCCCAATTGCTAAGTCTTTTTATCCAACATGTAAGCTGTAATAAAACACCACTTACTATTCTGAATGCCAAATAAGAACATTCCTGAAGTTTGCTGAGATGAGCCAGGAGAATTCTGCAATTGGTTCATCGAGCCTCCCGTTGTGTTGTGAAATAAATTAGTCTGCTGTGGAGGTGAAGCTGCAGCTCCCTGGATTCCTGGCATGTTGTTTTGAGGAGAGTAGAGAGGAGGCTGCTGCAGATCTGGCTGGTTCATACTGGTCTGCAAGGCAGACATGGAAGCCGAAGAGATGAAGAGTGTGACTTGCTGCTCTTGTGAACTAGGTGACCCTTGGACCAGTTGAATCTGGGGAGAGGTATGGAACAAAGATGGCTGGGGTGGCTCAGCCTGGGTGGATCCTGGGGTCTGAAGGGAAGAAACTGTGTTCTGGTTCTGAAACTGCATGGGCTGTTGTTCTTGATTCATTGATGCCATGTTATTTTGTGGGTGAAAGATAGACTGGTTCTGCTGCTCTTGGTTGGCCAGTGGATTCTGATTTGGGTTGAAAATCATATTTGGTGGAGGTTGCTTTTGGGATGCCATCGTAGCCATGGTATTCTGGTTACTGAATAAAATATTCTGTTGTTGTTGCTGCTGCTGCTGTTGCTGCTGCTGCTGTTGCTGCTGCTGTTGATCTTGGGATGAAGAACTGTTCTGGATGGCTACCATGGAATGCTGAGCCTGGAAGATTGTCCCTTGTTGGTTCTGGGCCATTGAATTTGGTGGGAGAGCACCTAAAGATACTTGAGGCTGAAACAAACCCTGCTGAGAGGGTTGGGTCTGTTCTTGGGCAAGCATAGGTGACTGAATATGGGATATCTGTGTCTGCTGCTGAAAAGCTGTTTGTTGCTCAGTGCTGGGTGCTGGCTGGAGGGGAGAAATGGAGTTTTGTGTAGTAAAAAATGAGATCTGTTCTTCTTGAGACACTGTGTTATTCTGAAGTGTATTTATAGAGCTCTGAGAAAGGAACAAGTTGGTTGGCTGCTGGTCTTGAGGAACAGAAGAGCCTTGAAGTACAGCCATGGTACCCTGGGAATGAAACATCGAAGGCTGCAACTGCTCAGAGGGTGAAGTGGAAGTCTGATTGTGGACAATGGGACTTGGGCTGTGAAAAAGAGAACCTTGAGTTTCCTGGGATATATTCTGAGCCTCACCAATAGAGTTTTGTGGGTGAAAAAGCTGAGCCTGTGAATGGGAAGGCTGCTGTATAAAGCTTCCAGACTGAAGAGACAACATTTCATTACTCTGTTGGAACAGACCATTACCCTGTGGTTGAGTACCACTATTCTGAACAGCCATCATATTTTTGGTAGATGAAAAAAGGTTGACTTGAGCTTGATTTTCTCCACTGTGCTGCATCTGTACCATCGTCTGAAATACATTGTTTTGTATCTGTTTTACTTGTCCTCCTGCTTCTTCTCCATCTGTTGAATTTGAAGTCTGAAACATGGTAGGACCCGGGGTTGCAACTTGCTGTGTTGTAGTAGTAGAAGTTTCATTCCCAGAAACTGAAGGAGAAGAGAACAATTCACATTGCATTTGCATGTCCTCATTGGTAGATAATGCACTCATCATATGTGATGCTTGCTGGTAAACTGGAGATTGTTGGAGGTTTCCATTGGCAGAGGCAGTTGAAGAGAATAACTCAGACTGTATTTGGGCAGCTGCCTGGCAGATACTCTGCTGCATTTCCATCACCATGGCAGCTGATGATTCCATCGCTTGCTGCTGCTGCTGTTGCTGCTGCTGCTGCTGCTGACTGGATAATGTATTTTCAGCTTGGGGATGAACATTTTCAGCTCTTCCAGTCATTAAATTTTCTGGCCTGGCATGGACAGCTGGTTCTGTTGAAGAAAATATTCCAGGGTTTACAGTGTTTTGAATTTGACTGACCTGCTGAAAAATGTCAGCACTAAGCTGTTCCTGGACATTCTCATTGCCATCTGAAGCAGAAAACAAAACTGAAGATAACTGCTGCTGGGCCTCCAGGACTTGCTGGACCAAATCCACATTTCCACTGCTGCTGCTGGCAGCACCGGCTGTAAAATTTCCAGCTTGTAACTGCTGTATGGTATTTTGTAGCTGACTCACACTGTTTGGAGGTGAGAAAATATTGGATGAAATCTGTTGTTGCAAAGTCTGTCCTTGTTCTTGCAGGGGTGACGGCTGCTGTTGCTGTGACGCCTCAGTTAACTGAGACAAATTCACCACAGTGCCCTCAGATTGCAACACCTCTCTAGATTGGGGCTCTCTGCTCTGAAACTGGGTCGCCTGCTGCAACAGTGCATCGCTGCTAGACAGCTGGCCGGCAGCAGGACCTGCTGGAAAAGTCCCTGGTTGTGAAATGTCTTGTGTCTGCAGAGTTGTCAGAGTTTCTGGGTTGTATACTTTAGACTGAATTTGCTGTTGTTTTTCGTTTTCAGGAGGTAAGTGGGAAGATGATGATGAAAAGGATCCACTTCCAGATATGCTGGAGATATTTTCTAATGTTTGCTGAGTTGATCCACCTGCCTTTGTTGCCTAAAAAAAACAAAAAAAAATCCCCAAAAGTTTTGCTAACAGTGAGATCTGAATGATCAGAAGTTTGAAGAAAACAAAGTTATGCTAGCTCAATCTAGGAGCATCCTGGCATTCTGAACACACATAAAAAAGCCCCAAACTAGAACTAAGGGCTGTCATATTGGGAAATGACTAAACATTAAGGGATGTGAATGCAATAGAAGATTATTGTGCCATAAGAAGGACAACACATTTTTTTTTCAGAGAAAATGAGAAAGACTATTATGAAGTGATGCAGAGTAAAGTTAGTAGAACTAGGAGAATGGTGTATATGACAATATTAGAGAGAAAAAATAATTTTGAAAGACTAGAGCTCCTTTCAATGAAATGAGGAAATAGTTTAGAAGACTAAAAATAAAACATATCAACTACTGACTGTGAATTGGCAGAGAGGTGATATAAAATGCAGAAAAAAAGACTCACAGTTTTACATATAGCCAGCAGGAAAATTTATTTTGCTGGTCTATGTACCTTTATAGGAAAGTATTCACTTCTTTGTATTGTTTTGTTGGGGGAGAGGAGTGTGAGGGAGAGAGAAATAAATGCTTCCAAAATCCACTTTTTAAAAAAGGAATGAATTTGTCATTCCTAACTCTATTTAGGAAAACTAAGAATATCGTGCTTTTCATACTTTGGGGAATAATGAGACTTGGTATCACTACATTTGGTAAAATGACCAAACCGGGAGACAAAAAAGAAATTTTTTTAAAGGTAACTTATGGATGTTGGGAATACTAAACAGAATGATGACAAAAATAATCAAATCAAATGTTGTGGTCTTTTAATATTTAAGTTTTAATATATGTCACTAATATTGAAGCAAGTAAACAAAGAAAAACAAAGAGAAGAAAGGAAGCCTATAAAAGTATAGGGGCCATGAGGGAAAATACAGTACTACTCTTGCTAATATTCAATATGCCAATCGATTATGTCTTAATTCCTTCCTCCTTAAAAATTTATAATTGAAGTTCATGAGAAAAGAAGATTCCTTTTACAGGCGACAGCAAAGAATCGCTCAACAAAGAAGGAATATTTGTGTTTTTGAGATCAGTAAAAGTAAAAGCAAAGTTAAACCTACAAAGGAAACATAAAAAATATGAAAAGGAAAGAAGTAAGAAAAATGTCACAGAAAAATCATTCTGTGCACAGAGGATGTTGTAGATTCAGGTCAAGGATTGGGACTCACATCAATATAACTCACCTTAAAGACAGGAGAAGATCTTTTTTCTGTTGTTACTTCCATTGGAGTAACATCTTCATTCTTAATCATACTGCTTGACATGAGTGGAGTGATCAAGGCACTAGGAAGAATATTTACCTTATCTAGGTTACAACTAGTAGCTTTCATTACTGCAAACAAACAAACAAAAAGAAATGTGAAATTTACAATTCTAATATGTGATGGATTTAAGTGACAGCTTAAAGAGCTATTTTCTCATGGAACTATAATGGTAGAAAAATAAGTATGATCTATGTGATGAAGTAGCTCATAAAAGTGTAATATTTTTCCCTCCCTCCCTCTCTTTCTTTTTATTCTTTCCTTTTCCTTTTTTTCATTCTACATGGACAATATGATACGGTAGAGAAAGGACTAGCCTCAAAGCCAAGAAGCTCTAGTTTATGTCCCAATTCTGACACATAGTGGCTATGTGACCTTAAGAAAGTTTTAATCTCTTAGTTCTCTAGGCAACCTTTAAAGACTAAGTTTCAGTAAAGATGCTGACATGCATTAGTAGTGGGAGTTTCCTAATCTGAGAGTGCCTTATATCACTAAAATCATAGGTCCAGTTTTTATCACTCACAGGGTTTCATGGTCCTCAGGACTATCTAGAGAATATAATTTGACGGTTAAATAGCTAATTTAGAAGCAAGTTCTGAGCCTAATTTATTTGATGATTGAGTGTAGTCTGAAAGAAAAGACTAGTTTTATAAACTTTATGCAATCCTCACTCCTTAGGAATTTACTGAACTTAACCAGTTTAATAGAGGTCCTTGGGAGTGGGCTTAAAAACTATCTGGTCTGTCTAGACATTCTTCAGAGCAAGTTTAAGTGTGCACTCGAGAATGCAGTAGGATGGGAGACCTACTTCTAGTCCCTAAGTAAAGCCACACCCCTCCAATTATCCCAAGAACTCCTTTCTTCCCCTAATTTACACCACTCCACATTATCAGTGACTCACTTGGATGTGTCACACAATTGTGGCTGCAGAGCTAGAAGGGACCCTTGCATTTGAAAGATAAGCAAACAGGAGCAGAGAGGTGAAGGGGCTGGCCAAGATGGCACAGGCCATGGTTAAGAGAGGACTCGAGCACAGCCTCAGGCCCTGTCTCTCCAGGCTCAGCGCTACCCCCCACTGAGCTGCGTGGGGGGGGGCCCCCTCTGTTAATAGTCACCCAGAGCTGCTCAGCACCTCTCTGATCCCGAGTTGGCTGGCTGTGGACTGGAGGGTTTAAGAACTGAATCTAGTGCATTCAAACATGAATATGTAAAGATCCAAGACCTCTTTAAAATTATAAGCCCTAGATTAAATAGCTACCTACATATCTACAAACCTCTGCTCCTTCTCAAACGGATCTATGATGTCAGTGATGGGGACTTTGTCTTGAATGAGAATGACTGCCTCCACACCAGCTCACCCCACAAGATCCCGGGATCCACTCAACATGCCGGATGCCCTCTTCACTGTCTAGTATGGAGAGGAGAGGGCTCAGGTTTAACACCCAAGGCTCCCCTTCACCACTGACCCATCATCCTGTTCTAAATTTCCTGGTCAACCTTTTTACTCCTGTCATTTTTTGTTACTCACATGCTGCAGTCTCTCTCTCCACTGACTTCAGTGTGATATTGGAGACTGTTGTGTTCCATGTCTTGTCATACAATACTGATATACCATTGATAGGAAAAAGATAAGCCTTTATTTCTAGGAGAACTTTAGGGAAATTAATAGTGCATTGCGATTTTTGAAAAGCAATCCAGCACTCTCCTCCTTTTTGCTTAATTTTTTACCCGGCTTGTCCATTTGTACTGTCTACTCCAGACATACCTGAAAGTGGACTGGCTTTGTGCTCATCTGCTCAACTATATATCATAACGCAGGCAACAAAAATTCTTCATCCACTTGATCTTTGCTGTGTGGATAGTTAAGTAGATGGTAATGAATCTCTCCCAAGAGGCTTTACAATGTTCTGGGGCTTGAACTAACTAGCATAATGCTGATTATAAAAAGGAACTGGAGGGTCTCACTACTCACAAGGAATTCCTCTTCAACTTGGAACTTCTGTATTAGATAAACACTTTCTGTTTTACACTTTGTCTAATGTTTATAATTAGTGATTCCCTGAAAAAAACCTTTTCTGTTCTTCTATCTTTCACAGAAACTTGAATAATTTTGATATAACAACAGAAAATGTCTTTTTGGAAAAGAACTTTTAAGGTGATGCTTTTTCCTACTAAATCAAATGCTTTTTAAGAACAATAAGTACAGAGGGATATTGCATTCTTGTCTCTATATACTTATTTCAGAATGGTGCTCTTAACCATATTTATTCTTTTTAGTGAATTTCCACTTCCTCTATTAGCACATTCAAGACTGTGATGTGAGAGGCCAAGTGTGATAACTTTAATGTCTTTGATGGTAAAAACTTTATTATAAAAATCACTGCAAGATCTTTTCTATTTTTATTCCTTTTTGCTGTCCTTAAATGCCCTTAGGAAAACTTGGCTTAGCTGGACCTCTTGTCAATCTTTCAATAAATTAGTTTTATTCTCCTCTGTTTCTTTCTGATTGATGAGGCAATATAGGTCATTATCAATCCAGTAATCTGAATCTCAAGATTTTTAGAATTATGTAAGTAATATGAAGTCAATGTTCCACTGAACTATATAAAATATCACAACTCAAGTTGTGTTTGTTTTTATTTCTAAATCCAAAAATATTGTAATAAAATTTATACAGTGTTTTGAATTATGAGAGGAATAATCTGACTTCTAGCAGAAACATCTTATGTATATTAGAATGAAAGTTCTTTGGGAGTCTTAATATTTCTGTCTGAATCCCTATTGTTTAGCCACAAACTTTGCATATACTTATTTATTAAGGGCAAAAGCACTTAACAAATACTATTCCATTCATTCATTTATCTAAAAATAGAATAGATATAAAGAGAAGTAATATGATCATCAATTTCATTAGCAGTGTTAAGCATACTCTATGTAGTCAATAAATACTTAATGAACTGAAAATGTTAAGTCTCACAGACTAAAATTTTTTTTTAAAAATTGGTTAATAAAATTCTCTGTGTTTTCTCAATCTTTTAGTTTAAAATTAACTGAAGATTTACTTCAACATAATATGTTTTATCAGTAACATGGGATGAAAGAAATAGGAAACTATGCAGGAGTAAAAGACAACACAGCATCTAACTTCTGAAAGTATCCCTCTATAGCAGAAAGATCATTATTTGATCAATTTTATAGTAATGGTATAGGGATAGAGTTTAAATGTATTTTTATTTTTTTATTTTTAATAGCATATTTGACAAGGAAAACCTGAGACTCTTCTATTTTCAAAGATAAACGTATTTGAGTGAAAAAGGAAGGAAAATATACGGAAAAATTAAGTCTTTCCATATGAATAAATTAAAGAGAAAAATAAAGTGTACTACAGGAAATGTAAAGGTTTATCCATTAAATATTTTTATGAGGATTAATCTAGTACCTTTTATAGCCTCTTCAAAAGAACAAGGTCTTGCTGGGCTGGACATTTCCTTCTTCACATTTACATTCAGAGCATTAGCTGTTGATTAAAAGAAATGATGGCATTTACTATAAATTATCCAACTGAACAAGTAGGTTTTGCTTCAAACTTCTTTAATAACAGACTATTTCCCTATAAGATCTCACTCAATTTCATGTCCAGTATTGAACTGAATTTTTTTTTTTTTTTTTTTTTTTTTTGTTGTTGGGAAATGGGGTTGTTTAATTGCCCAGGGTCACACACCTGTTACGTGTCTGAGACCAGATTTGAACTCAGGTCCTCCTGACTTCAGGGCTGGTGCTCTATCCACTGCGCCACCTAGCTGCCCCTGAACTGAAATTTTAAACATACATTTTACCAAAATTCTATCTTCAGTATATTAATCTGTTTCTACATATGCAAGGGAAAGAAATGTTAACACTGGTCAAATATTTGTGAAGGTCCAGGGCAATCAAATGTAATTCAATATATCCTTATCTAACAGGTTTATTATTAATCAATCATTAGCATTTATTAAGTATCTACTATATACTAGGAACAGTATTATGTGCTGAGGATGTAGAAGGTACCAAAAAACAGTCCTCACGCTCAAGGAACATACAGTTTGATAGAGGAGGCAGTATGCAAACATATATGTACAGGATTCAGAGGAATTAATTAAAAGAAGGGAGGCACTAGAATTAAGAGGGATTGGGAAAGGTTCCCTGTAAAATATGGGGTAATTTTACTTGGGACTTAAACGAAGTCTGTAGGAAGGATAGAAGAGGGAGAGTGTTCTAGGCATAGGGGACAGCCAGAGAAAATGCCCAGAGCTGAAAGTGTGACTGTCTTGTTCATGTAATAATCAGGAGACCAGGGTCACTGGTTCTCAGAATACATGTGAGGGAGTAAAGTATAAGAAGACTTGAAAAGTCAGAGGGGGTTAAGTTATGAAGGGCTTTGAATGTCAAAACAGAAAACTTTATGTTTGATCCTGGGGTTGACAGGGAGCCACTGGAGTTTTTTGAGGGAATGACATGGTCAAACTTGTGCTTTAGGAAAATTACTTTAACCAAATGGAGGATGAACTGCAGTGGGGAAAGAGTTGAAGCAGGCAAACCCTCCAACAGGTTACTGCAATAATCCAAATGGGAGATAATGAAAGCTTGCACTAGAGTTGGGGCAGTGTCAGAGGGCAGTTAGGTGGCACAGTGGATAGAGTGCCAGGCTTGCAATCAAGAAGACTCATTTTCCTGAGTTCAAATCCACCCTCAGGTACTAGACCCTGGGAAAGTCACTTCATCCTGTTTGCCTCAGTTTACTCATATCTAAAATGAGTTGGAGAAGGAAATGGCAAACCACTCCAGAATCTTTGCCAACAAGACCCCAAAGGGGGTGAGAGTGTCAGAAAAACAACTGAACAATAAAAAGTGCCAGAGAAGAAAAGACAGTGTATTCAAGAGACTATGAAAAGGTGAAATCAACAGGCTTTGACTGCAGCTTGGATACTATGGGGTGGGGAAAAAGAAATAGTAAGAGATCGTGAGGAATCCAATATTACTCCTAGGTTCTAAGCCTGAGGGGCAGGGAGGATGGTGTTGCCCTTTAAAAAGAGGAAGAGTAAGAAAAATTTTGGGGGAAAGATAATGAATTTACTAGCAAGATATAATTATTCTACAATTCAGCAGACTTCTAGAAATATTCAAATATGTAAGTCTGAATTTTAAAAAGTATAATGTACATTTGGAACTTTTAATTCAAATTTTACCAACTGTAACATATTAAGCTATAGCAGACAGAAAGCCAGTGTTGCAACCAGGAAATTCCATCTCTGATTCCTAGCAGCTTTGGAACTCTGGGCAAGTCATTTCAATAAATCAATCAAAAATTACTTATCATGCTTCTACAATATGTTAGGTACTGTGCTAAATGTTGGAGATACAAATACAAAAGAGTACAATAATCCCTATTCAAAGTGAGTTTGTATTATACTATCACTTAGTTGCCCAGTGCTGTAGGCAGTCCTTAAGCTGATAAAATGCACAGAAGGCACTGAGCTCCAATAGTAGAGAAAATTTCATTACTTGAGAGTTGTTTCAGTCTATTTCTCTATCCTAATATATGTATTACTAACTTATCACTAGTAATTACAAATTATCCTACACAACTAGAATCATTCTGTAAAATTTAAATAAAAAGGCTCTTCAAATAAAGATTCCATCTAAATAGATTCTAATCTATTTTACTGTGTTTTTATTCAAATGTAATTTATATTTTCCATGTATTACTCCAGAACAAATAATTTTAAATGATAGCTAAGAGTTATCAGACATAGATGCAGACACACAAATAAAATTGTACATATTTCTTGAGCGTTGTTATGTTGCACTTAAACAGATAAATGAATTATGGAGCATTTGATAAGAAATAAATCTACATACAATTCACAAAGTTAACTGATTCCATAAATTTTAACAGCTAAAATCAGTAAATAATTCTTTAAGATTTACTTTATTTCTACTTCTAAACCAACTGATCAGTAACTTGCTTTGGGAATTATCACAATGTGACAAGAACGAATGAAAAAAATTATTTTAAAGCATTTATTATGTGCTAAATGATAGAGTAAAAATAGAAAAATCAAGATAGCCTCAGTTTTCAAGCAGCTCATTCTCTGAGGAAGATAACATATAAAAGACAGTTCATCGGTACATCAGATAGAAAGGTTGAAAGAATTAAGGGCATAGTAGCAAATGAGGACAAGGCCCAGGAGATATGACAGTGAGAACAGCAATGTTTTTAGGACTGTAGGACATAATGGCAGGAAAGATAGTAGTGCCTTGTGTCCTTCATCTCACTGGAAAGACTCAAACTGGTGACTCACATTATTCTCTCAGAATGAACGGTCATGTTCTTCTCCTTGCCTAAATACCCAATTGAATTTGATGGCTGAATAGTCTGAATCAGTCAACCATTAATTAGTTAGCATATGAGATCATCAGATATTTCTACTTGAAAACCTACGTCTTATTTTCTAAAGACTTACTGAACACCTTTTTAGAAGTTATCTAGTCATCTGACTGCCACCACTGCCCTGCCTTCCCCCTCGATATTCACATCTTCCACAGTTCCCTTGGACCTCTATATCCTTGACCTCTAAAATCCATGGACTTAATCATTAAAGAAGCTAATCCAGGTTCATCTTAGGACTCCCACCTTGGTATGTCTTGATTAGTGACTAAATGTCAGCTGATCCACTGCGTCCAATAATGGACTTACCTTTACATCCCATCTATTAGACTTTCAGGATATCTCGCCATCTGTCTTCCTTTGATACTGTTATTCCCTATTACTCAGAATATTGCCTCGTACAAAATAAGCACTTAATAAATGCTTTCTACTTATCACACATAAGTTATTTTAAGAAAATATTTGAAAGGAAAACATAACAAGATGATTATATAAATGAAGCAATGTAATAATCACTTAAATGCCTTTTCTAAAACTACAAAAACTGTTTTTATTTGGCATCTAATCAATGTGATATCTCTTAAAAGCCACTATACTTCTCTGCTTTCCATTACATTGGCAATCAAGAGTCCTAATAACTGTGGCTTACTATAGAACTCAAGTGTCTAAATCAAAGAATATTTAAATCATGTGCAGCAAACAGCATAGTGATTATACAAACACATGTATATATCACATACAGATACAGAAGATATATACATATACACAAACTGCTATTGAGAACAGCTTATTTTGATTAACTTGAATACCTCATTTCCTTATTGATAACAGATTATTTACACTATTGGGCTATTACTAACAGCAAGCAAGGAAATGAACTCGACAAAGTAATTCTAAGGTTTCTTCTACATGCATATAATAATGCCATACATGCAGAAAGAACCTTTAGTTTGGAAAAATTTAAGGTAATCATTTTTCCAACAATGTTTATTTCACTCAATCAAATGACAAGTATGGTACTTAGTACATATTAGGCACTAGATAAAAATAAAAAGCAAAAACAGTCCATGCTCACAGGGAGCTTACATTCTAAGAGGGAAGACAACATGAACAGAAATAGCTATGTACCACATATATGTAGAATACTCAAGTAAACCCCAAAAGGGAAGACAACCTTAAAGGAAGCTGACGAAGAAGATGGTGTTAGAGTTGAGTGTTGAAGGAAGGAAGCTAGAGATTACGAAAAGCAGAGTTGAAGAGAGGATCTGCATTTCAGACATGAGAAATGGCTGGCACAAATGGCCAAATGAGAGTTAGAGCACCAGGTGAAAAATAAGTAAATAAAGGTGGCAAGCAGGCCAGTATGGCAGGATTGTAGGAAAGAATGATGCATAAGAAGATTGGAAAGAAGAGAAGGAGTCAAGATTGAGAGGTTGTCTTTATATTTAATCCTGGAGGTAACAGTGAGACACTGAGTTGAATTAACAGGGAGTGACAAAATTAGACCTGAGCTTTAGCAGTTTGGGGAGGATGGATTGAAGAAGAGAGGCACTTATACCAAGTAGCATTCAGAGGCTACTACAATAATCCAGGGAGAATGAGGACCAAGGGGTGGAAATTTCAGAAAAAGAATTATAAGGAAAAAATGAGCAATTATAACTATCCCAAAGGAAATGGACTGACTGCCTTGCTGTCTTGAGGAGGTTTTTAAAACGAAGACAAATGACTACTGATACAGAAGGGATTTTTGTCTCAGTACAGGATATATTATTTGAAATTCTATTATTCTTTTTCAAAGTGCAGACCACAAACATATAGGGAAGCCTAGTCTTATCTCCTCAAAGCACTGGGTATAGCACCAGATACTTTTATACAATAATCCAAGGACCTTGAATTCTTGGACAGTTGTATTTAAAGGGCATTATGGCTATGAAAGGGTTATTGATTATTCATCAGTAACATTTGTGGTGGTAGAGTAAATCGACTGCCTAGCAGCTGGGGGAACCAGGAAAGGCTCCCTGGTAGTCTGTTATAAATCAGCAGTTAGAGTCTGCTTTCTTAAATAAAGCAGTAAATTTCAGTTCCTATAAACTATGATTCCTACTAGAAGACACCGTCTTCCATTCAAGCAATCAAACAAATGTAGTAGTTTGGGCTCTGTGAGTTAGGCCTATATTAAAAGTATATTCTTAGGGGTAGCTAGGTGGCACAGTGGATAGAGCACCAGCCCTGAAGTCAGGAGGACCTGAGTTCATATCTGGTCACAGATACCACTTTCTAGCTGTGTGCCCTGGGCAAGTCACTTAACCCCAATTGCCTCAGCCAAAAAAAAAAAAGTATATTCTTTCTGAGGGTCCTGCTGGTCTGACTTCTATAAGAAAAAAATGCAAATAGGATGTTCATTTGCTTTACTTTACTGTAGGACTAGGCATGGGATCACATAATTGAAACCTTGTCTAAAATATTTGGTGCCACAAACCAAATTAAAAATTAGAGTTGAGATTTGACTATGGTACAAGATAAAAATGACTAAGCAAATATATTTCTGCATTTTTGCTATTTTCTCTTAAGATGTAAATAGACACCCAAGGACAGTGAAAGATTCTTGTACCTTATCGGAATTATACCTTGTCTTTATTTGCATTTCTATTCTAGATGAGACACTGATAAGATAGCATTTATTAAAGACCATTCATTTGGACAGTCGTCTCTTAAAATAGAATACCTAAAATAGAGTACCAAATATCAAAACATTTTCTGGACCTAACTATATCCCAATTGCAATGATCTCTGTTCAGGGTTGATTAGGTGAGCTTCATGTAGCTCTGAATGGTAAAGGCTCTCAGCTTTTCATACTGGTGTCCTGAAAATTTGATTCACTAAGAGTTTTATATAAACTAGGAAGACTTTTATTTAGTCATTTTCAGTTGTGTCCAAATCTTTTTGACCTCATTGGGGGTTTTCTTGGCAAAGACACTAGAGTGGTTGGCAATTTCCTTCTCCAGCTCATTTGACAGGTGAGAAAACTGAGACAAACAGATTAAGTGATTTGTCCAGGGTCACGCAACTAGTAAGTATCTGAGGCCAGAACTGGTTTGAAGTCGTCTTCCTGACTCCAGGGCCAATACTCTGTCCAACCTGCCACCTTGCTGCACAAAACTAGAAAGACAGCTTATATCAAATTACTTTACTGAACAATTAAAAACTGGCAAACATAAAATTACAATAATTTTTATAATAATGACAAATAATTTAAAGTTATAACTCTCCAAACGCTCTCCAAGAATTAGAAATTAATCATTCATTTCAACCCTGGCTTCATTCTGGAACTTACCTGTATCTGGAGTGTAGGTGAATGGCTGAACATCATGGGATCTTCCAGCATTGGTCACTACATATATTCCCACAGACACAGGCAAGGTTATATATTGGTCATGATATGGAGGCACCTTCACAATAAGATGATTCTGGTTGGACAAAGATGAGAAGGAAAATTGAAAATCAGAGGGCTAAAATGCTAACACCACTAAAATTTTATTGACTTGTTTTTCTATGAGCTATAAATGAAAAAAAGAATTCATTAAAACATATATTCTATTAATCAAATTAATGCTAGAGCTAGATAAAAACTGCTAGGCATAATATAAGTCTTTTACTCTGTAGTTTGTCTGGCACCAATATCTTAAATTTTATTCACAGAAAGTCAAAGTTCCCAGGCTTTCAGAAAATAAAAGAGAGATGCCATTCACTCTTGTAGGATCTTACCTTTTTCAGGCATTCTCTGTATACAGATCTTATTGACAACATGCAAAGGAAAAGAGCTTAGGGCTTTGATAGGGACTTAACATGTTAATAGTGTGTTCTATTTTTTTTTCTCAGCAGAAAATGAAGACTAAGATCCAATATTTTTCTTATATTAAAAGAGAAGGATAACTTGTTAGTACTAGGAAAATGTCAATTTCCGAACCAGTTATCCTTTCCTTTCAAATTCTTCCTTCTTCCAACTTCTCTCATTCCCATTCCCACCCCTGCTCCCTAGGGAAAAAAAGAGTAGAAAAACATGTTCTGGGAATTAAAAAACCTGGGCTCTAGATCTACTCTGCCACTCAGTCAAATCACTATCTTTGGAAGCCTCTCTATCTTCTTCTTCTTTTTTTTCTGTAAAAGGAAAGGAAAAAGTGGTTTTTAAGCTCCCAATTAAAAATTCTAAAAGTTTTAAAATTATATTTGGAGGGGAAAAAGCACCCTCAAGACAAAACAACAGATACAGCCCAGATTAAGTTAATAAATTACTATATCTTCTGCAATCCTTCCATGCAAACAATTCCCCTCAGTTTAAATCTATCATATAGTTTTAGGTTGTTTTTTTTTTTTTAAGCCATTTTAAAGCTATTTAAAAGTACTATTTTTCCAAAGTGACTATAGAAGCCTCAACAAAAGAAAAGAAGTCTAGTCCAATACCACTTTACTACTACTAAGAGTCCTAACCACTCCGGCATCAGAGAATATTAAATGAATTCTCTTTTCCCAAAGGCTTGGCAAAGTAATGGCAAAGGAAAATTAGGAGGCAAATGCAATATTTTTGTCCTGAAAATGTGAAGAATGCCAAGGTAGCTGAATGTAGAAAGAGTCAAAGGATCTTTGTTGCCTAACTGGGCTGTACTTATTTGGGGCATTCTACTAATAATTTTTTTTTTTTTATCAAGAGAGTTTATCCCTATGCAAAACCCGAGCTTCTTTTTGCTCTATGTATCCACCTTACAACAAGATTGTCATCACAAATATTCAATTTTTGGGCTATGTGAGAATATGGATTAATTAGGTCAAATCAACCAATGACTGCTGGAAAATAATCCAATGTACACATTCTATTGATAACACCTCAGTACTATGTACATGTAATGCAATAGATTCATTTATTACTTCTTTTAAAAATAGATTTGTGGGGCAGCTAGATGGCACAGTGGATAGAGCATCAGCCCTGAAGTCAGGAAGACCTAAGTTCAAATCTGGCCTCAGACACTTAACACTTCCTAGCTGTGTGACCCTGGGCAAGTCACTTAACCCCAATTGCCTCAGCAAAAAAAAAAAAAAAAAAAAAATAGATTTGTGATTACATTGGTAGAGAGAGCTCCTGGAGAGGAAACAATTTCTACCAATACAGCTCTCTACCAGAGGGTATCTGAGTTGCCTGGAGACACAGAGAAGTTAAGGAAATTGCCCCAAACCACACAGCCACTATGTCACAGAAGGCCCCAAACTTACATGGTCCTGATCCAGGGGCAGTTCTTTATTCACTGTATTGCTTTTCAGATTTCATTTATAGTTTAATCAGTTCATCATTTATTATATAGGACTGGCACCTACAAGTCATAAAAACTGTTTTCTCTAGCTATCAGCCTAATGAAGTAACACAAGTGAAATGCCAACAAAGTAAACATCATTAAAAAAGAACTGACAGATACAAATGGAAAACATCAAATGCCCATACCTTGTTATGGTTGTTACAATGGAATACACCGATTACATGGTCCCATCGCAATGATTCAGTTTCTCAGATATATACGTATTTTAAGTCTTGTCTTTTCTGAATTCTATAACTTCATTAAAAAATAGCACTTGTATCACCGATAAATCCTACCTCTGGTCAAAATGACAATTTCTAAAAGCACTTCTGCCGTTTTAAGAATAATAAGCAAATACTAGAGCAGAGTTCTTAAGCCAAGGTTAAGTCTGTGAACTTATATATTTTTTAATTCTATGATAACTGTATTTCAATATAATCATTTTCCTTTGTAATCCTATGTATTTTATTTCATGCACTTAAAAACATTATTTTGAGAATGGGCTGATAGGCTTCAGATTGCCAATGAGATCCACAGCATGAAAAAAAAGCTTAAAACCTCTGCCCTAGAATTTATATCCTTTTATTAAAAAAAGTTTTCCCATAGAGCAATTCCATTAACTCTATAAACTATATACTGAAACTTCAGTATCTGAAATAAATTATTTTTTTAACAATGGTTTTTGTTAAAATTGTTTTTTTAAAAGGTACTTTTTAATATACTCATTTTTAGAGTTTAATTGCAATCCTAGTTTTAACTGGCTTACTAACTTCCCTTATTTGTCAATTTGATACCTCATCAATCTTAAATTAAAAAAAAAGATTCATAGTAGAGATAAAGTTTTCACAAGCACTCTTACTAGTATGATTTTAAGTAAAAAATTTTTATGCCTTTAGGCTAGGACCAAACACCTCAAAATACAGAAAGTAAAACATTTGATGGGTAAAACAAATGCTTTCTTAATTTTCCTTGAATTAGAAAAAAAAAAAAAAACCATGAATACTCTCATTTAAAGCGAATTTTAAATTTTAAAGCCTTTAAGGCTGAATTCCAACTTTTCTATGACAAATTGTTATGGAAAAAAATGCTTTATAACATTATGAGCTATTTTTCACTACCTTATGAGTTAATCCCACATTGCTATACTGTTTTTTCTACAGTTGTGAAAATACAGACTTAATCAAAGATATAAAATAAAACTAATGTCAGAGCCAGAATTAAAATTTATAGCCCTTGAACTCCCAAGCCTTTGTTTAGAATAGCTACTCCCACAAAGTCTGTGAAGCTATCAATTTAATAGATCTTTCCCTTTTTATAATGAAAAGTCCCCTCCCCTTGTTTTCCCAAAGTCAATATACCTCTGTATCTTTCACAGTATCTTGACTCCCAAAAGTCTTTTCTTCCGTTCACTTGCTCATATGTAACTATAAGCTCTTCTTTTTCATCAAGGTCATAGATTTTTATAAGCACTAGGAAGAATACCCAGAGGTCCAAAAAACAAAAACAAAAACAAAAACCAAACCAAAACCAAAGCAAAACCAAAAACTCCACACTATTTTGAGATAATGCAAACCTGCCAAATTCCCCATTTTAATATTGTATTACTTTTTGTGTCATATATAACCTCATTCTCCCAGAAAATACTTCCAATCTGTTACTTGTTAAACTTTCCCAGTTAGCTAATAATCTCTCTCCAAAGTCACTACCCTATTCCAAGCCTTGCATCTCCTTCCAAGCTGAATTCTATTAATATAGTTAAACATATTTATTTCAATGTGCAATTAAAAACATCAATACTTGTGTAAATTTGTTAAAATGGGAATATATAAAATTAACATACTCCCATCACATACATGAATATGTATTCATGTATAACTGAATACACAAGAATAAAACTTTTATTGTGATTTTTACTAAAGAAACTAATTGCTAAATGGTCAAAAATAGTTTTTACCTCCATTATTTTATGACAAACAATGTTTCTAAATAACAATACACCATACAAATATAAGTTATTATTATTCAATTATATATATATTTTGCTGAGGCAATTGGGGTTAAGTGACTTGCCCAGGATCACACAGCTATATTCAATTATATTTTAATATTAAAAAAGTAATTTAGGGTGTTAGGGTTGATTTTTTAAAATATAACTAAATATTTGTTCTAGTTGTTTATAACAGAAGTTACAAGATTATCTTTTAAAGAGCCTTTACAAGTTTCAGTAACAAGAGAACTCAAATTATGTGGCCAAATAAGAGATAAATTAGTCAAATAAAACTAAACTTGCAGAACAAGAGATAACTTGACACATAGAACAGTTCCACAGAGTCCTCTCAAGTTTATACTGAGTACAAAGCAGAAATTCTGGTACAGATTTCCTTACTCAGCTACTTAAAAAATAATTGGGGTGGGAAGATTGATTTGTTTCATTCATTAAACTGTTTGACAAAACTTATTTATACTAGTTTTAGAGGTTACTTGTTCCCACATGTTTTGAGGATGATTCAATAGCTAACAATATTTGTAGGACTCTTTCTGACATTCTACAACTTTTATTAATTAACTGTTAAATGTATACTTTCTCTTCTCATATTATATTGTCCACACACACTCAGGGTTTCTTTTTCCCTCAAAATTTCCTGAACACACTTTCCCAAATTTCTAACTATAGCTTCTTTCACACATGAAAACGCTTTACATTACACCCAGCTCTGATTTCATCTTGTAACAGTTGCACAAAAAACTTCTCTGAAAAAAATACAGATACAAACTCTAAGATAAAAATCTCAAAATTAACAGTAGGACAGGATCAAATGAAAGATCACATTATGATTTAGTTTATTTACATATTTGCTTGCCAAAACCCTAGGTCCTCTGGACATGGTCACCAAATAAGGATATAATTCCTTTCCATTCTACCACATGTCTGTTTTATTTTTATGATTATTCTTCTTTAATCTATAGTGGCTGGCATAACTACCCTGAAAAAATAGTGTTTTAAGAAATTAAATTACGGGGGCAGCTAGATGGCGCAGTGGATAGAGCAGCAGCCCTGAAGTCAGGAAGACCTGAGATCAAATCCGGTCTTGGACACTTAACACTTCCTAGCTGTGTGACCTTAAGCAAGTCACTTAACCCCAATTGCCTCAGCAAAAAAGCAAATAAATAAATAAATGCCAGATTTCAAAGTTTGTTTTTTAAAAAGACATTCATTGTTTAAGACATGTTAAAGGATTTGGGTGATTATGATACAATTTGTTTTGGTTCTAGTTTCTGCATCCTGCTAACAGGATCACAGGATAATGAAGAATATTAAATTACCTAATCCAGAATTTGTTCAGTGACTAATATGTGTAAGGTATTTTGCTAAGAGCTAGAGGTATAGCCCTTAAGGATAAAGGCAAATTAAAAATATACTGTTAAGAAGCTCATATTTTACTTGGATGAAGAGGGAGTGAAAATATAACATGTAAACAATAAATAATACAAAATATATAATATAATAATATACATATACATATATATATGCGTGTATATGTGTGTGTGTGTGTGTGTGTGTGTGTGTGTGTATGGAGGTATGTAGAATAATCTGAGGAGGAGAGAGAATTTTGACCTGAATTCAAATTTGAGTTCAGACACTTATTAGCTGTATGATCCTGGGCAAGTCACTTAACCCTCTTTGCCTGTTTTCTCACCTGTAAAATGAGCTGGAGAAGAAAAATGGCAAAACCACTCTAGTATTTTTGCCAAGAAAACCCTAAATGAAAGCATGAAGAATCAGACATGACTGAAATGACTGGAGACCGACAAAAAGTTTTATTCTAGAGGTAATAAGATGCCACTGATGTCAATCTTGTGTTTTAGGAAGCTTATTTAATTGGTTAGGAAGATCATTTTACTGCTTAGAATGTTGTAAATGAGAGATTTTATTTCAGATGAAAAAATCCTTCAGAAAACAAATAAGTTCATGCTACTGTCTTTCCCCGGGATGAGGAAATCTAAGTTACAGATAATGCCAAACTGTATTTTTCAAAAGGCCCCCAACAGAATTAAAGCTAGAAATGCCCCAGGATATCAAACAATCCAAAGGGGAGTTAAATCAATTAATAAGTTATGTTAGTTGCTTGTGTGATGTGCCTAGTGATATATTGGATACTATGAAAAATGGAGAAGTGAAATAAAGCATGGCCTATAAAGTCATACTCTACATGGGAAGATAAAATACACAAATTCCAAAAAATTACAACAGGATGGTATTAAATAAAGTCCAGTAAGAGCTGCTGCTGTTGTTGTTGTATGTATGTCAGGAAAATGCATATGAATTATTGAATTCTTTTCCTTCTCCTATTTCTCACAATAGATAGGGAGTAGCATGGGGGCAAAGGAACTTTGGGAAGACACTCCATAGAAATGCACTGTTCTCACAGGTAATCTTTAATTTCATATCATATAAAGAACTGGGTTGTTGCTGGTGGTGGTGGTGGTGGTGATGGTGTGTGTGTGTGTGTGTGTGTGTGTGTGTGTGTGTGTGTGTTTTGCCTTTTCTCTAACCTCTGAATCCCTTCCTTATTTTATTCTGCTTGATATCACTTCCTGGAATCACTTCCTTTCTTACTCCAGCATTCTAAAGTCCATTATAACTCTGAGCCTGTTCTACAGCTTCTACTCATTTAGATAGGTAGTTTACTCCTCCCGGCCTGTACTAGCTCTTGATTTGCAATTCTACACTGGCTTCTCCCAGACAAGAGGATTAAAATTAACCCTTTTCTATTAGGTCTAATTCCTTGTGTGGTTCTAATGTTCTCTTCATTAGTTTCAATCTTTGTATATCCTAGCTAAGGATAATTTGTTAGAAAGATTCTCATAAGACAACTTTATTAAAAAAAAAAAACCTGCAAACTGTTTTTGCATATGTAAATGTAATATTTTTTCATGCTAACTAATTTTTTCATGTTCAACTTCCGCAAAACAAAAAATTAATGGTAAAGATCTTGTTGACTCTTGAATTAAAAATAATCACTGTGCTTTGAATAAAGCAGTTTATTATACCCAGGAAAACAGAATTAAGGAAATTATTTTAGAGTTAAGAAGAGAATATTATTCTTTAGCATTAATTACAACACACATAAAATAAGATGATTTTTAAACTACGTGAAAAAGAAAAGCTGGAGAAAGAAACAAACACATGTAGCAGAGAAACATATCTTATAATCTAGAGGAAACCAGACCAAAAATAAAACTTTTTCCTTGGATGAACAAACAAAACAGCACAGCTCTCAAATGATTAGTTACACATAAATATTAAAATAGCTTAAGAGTAATACCTGATGAAATAATTCCATGTCTATTTCAGCTTCTGACTTCCAAGAGTTTTCATCTGATTGAATAAAAATGAAAATGTGTCAAAATATTAAATATTGTGTCATTCTCTAGTAATTATGCAACTTATGAAAGCCAAAGTTAAGTAACAAAAATCTCAGTAAGCATTCCCTCTTGCGTGTTCAAGTTAATATGGTTTCTACTTACCAGAAACATTCTCTTGGAAGATAACTTTAGTTCCCTTCAGAAAATTTTTGCCAATAAGAAAGACTTCTTCCTCTCCTTTTACCGAGCAACTATGAAGGCTTTTCTTTAAGATCTCTGGTACTCCTGCTGGCTGAGCTGTAAAAAAACAAGTACTAAATATATAAAAAAAAAAAAAAAAAAAAGCACTAACACTTCTTATCCTAAAACATCATATCCAGCATAATTGACTATTATTCAGTCTACAGAATGTCTTTTTGTCCTGTTTGTCTCTTTTTTCTTCCTGTTATCAACATTTTGATATTATCATAGTTTGTATCCTCATCAACTCATGGAGAAGTCTGAGGAATAAGAGGTAAGATTCAAAATCAGTCATTTAGGTACTCAATAAGTCTTTATTATTTATAAAGAAGAGGTGCTAAGAGATAAAAATGATACACTTCCTGCCTTTAAGACACTTAGCTTTTAGTGATTAGTAGTTTATTAAGAATTAGTTATAAGTATGTACAAAACATTCAAAGTAAATGGATGGTGTTTTGGTTTGGGGTTTTTTTTTTGTTGTTGTTTTTATAGGAGTAGGAGAAGAACACTAGAAGTAGGAGTATGGGAAAAAAATTTCTGGCAAGAGTGATAAATTGGGTTGAATGTTAAGAAAAATCAGGGATTTCAGAGCCAGAGGTAAGGAGGGAGTGTATTTCAAGCCAGGGTGACAGCCAGTGCAAAGATTTGGAGTTGGGAGACAGAATGTTACCTATAAGCAATAATAATACCAAAGAAGAATTAACATTTTATCTTAGAGAAAACAGGGAAACATTGGACTCATTAATAAAACAAGTCAGAAATAATCCTATTTGATTCTCACAATAACCCTGTGAGGTAAGTGCTACTATTGCCATTTTATAGATAAAGAAACTCAGCCTGGGAGAAGTTAACCAACTGTATCTGGAGTCAGGAAGAAGTAAGTTCAAACCCAGCCTCAGATAGAAAATGTGTGACCCTGGGCAAGTCAACCTCTATATGCCTCATTTGCCACATCTGCAAAATGGGAAAAATATCCGAGAGTTGTTGTAAAGATCAAATGGTCTATGGTAATTTACCACTAATGGAAAAATACTTAAAACAGTGCCTGGCATACAGCAGGTGTTATATAAATATTAACTATTATAACTATGATTAAGTGACTCATTGAGGATCACATAACTAGTAAACATCTGAAGAGGATTCAAATTCAAGTCTTCTGGACTAAAAGTCCACTGCTCTAACTACTATGCTAACTAGTGCTTCCCTTCAGTTTACTGAGCAAGGGGGCAACAGTTGGATTGGAGTTTTATTAATATCAATTTAGGACTGGAGAAGGGAGAGAAGGGAAGTAGAGATACCAATGAGAAGACTACCTGTAATAGAGGTAGTAAAGGCTTAAACTAGGACAGTGGCTGTGAGAGTAGAGAGGTGACATACTGGAGATGTTGTAAAACTAATGAAACCTGGCAATTAATTAGATAAATGATGTGAAAGAGAGGAGTCAGCAATGACACCTGAAGTACAAAACTGGGTGTGCTAGGAAGGTGAAAAAACTAAGTAAATTCAGATGAGTCGGTCAGTCAAACAATAAGCATTTATTAAGCACCTACTCTAAGTCAGGCACTATGCTATCCTATGTGCTTGGGATACAATCATTAAAAAAAAAAAGACATTGGCTGCCCTCAAGAGGGCACATAATGTAATAAGGCATATATAGGGAAAGCAGAATATAATTAATAGAGGGAAGGCACTAAAATTAAGAGGCACTGAGACAGGCTTTCTGTAGAAGGCAGGGTTTTAACTGAGATCTGAAGGAAACCAGGAAAGTCAGAAGGCAGAGATGAGAATTCTAGGCATGGGAGGGAGGGAGAATGGGAGAATGGGAGAATGGGGAGGGAGGAGAGGAAGAGGGAGAGGGAAAGAGAGAAAGAGAGAGGGAGAGAGAAAGGGAGAGAAAGGGAGATGGAGAGGAAGAGGGAGAGGGAGAAGAAAGAAAGAAAGAAAAGACTGTCTTGTTTGTCAAACAGCCATTCAAGAGGCCAGTGTCACTGGATGGCCCAGTATCATGGTAGGGGTGTAAGATATATGAAGATTGGAAAAGTAAGAGGGGACTAGGTTATGAAGGGCACTCAATGCCAGGAGAGAGGATTTTGTATTTGAAGATCCTGAGATGACAGGGACTTGAGAAGAGGATTGACGTGGTCAGATCTGGAATGTCTAGAATGTCTCTCCATCTCCATCCAGCTCTGCCTACTGACTTCCCTGGCTTCATTTAAGTTCCAACTAACATCCCGTGTTTTATAGGAAACTTTCCCCAATCTCTCTTAAACTCTAATGCCTTCCCTCTGTTAATTCTTTTATATTTATCCTATATATATATTCAACATAGCTTGCTTTGCATATATTTATTTGTACATTGTCTCCTCCATAAGACTGTATTCCTTGAGGGTGAAGAAAGCCCTTTTTTGGTCTCCCTATTGCTTAGCACAGTGCCCAGCAGAAATGCTTATTGTCTGATTGAAAAGCTCTAGAACTGATCATAGTGAGTCCTCCAGAAAAATTCCCTTTGGTTCTGACCTGTGATTTTTTTTTGGTATTGAGAACTCCACATGAGATTCTCTCTGCAGATACTGATCAACAACGCTGCTAATAACTTATAGAGAAGTCAGTGGGGAGTGGGGCCTGAGAGTTGGAGGGAATCTGAAAAGTTAATCATCAGAGGCCTTTGAATCAAGACCTTCCTCACCCAGAGGCAAGCCTGGAATGCACAACAATATTTGGCCTCTCATCAAGACGACAGAGAACAAAAAAATATGTTTGTTATTTTCAAGATTAAAGGTGATATCTACTAAAGTTAGCCAAGTGTTAGAAACAGAAACACTTAAGGATCTGTAGTTAATAATTTGAAAAGAACATAATTATTTTACAAGTGAATATTTCTAAACTTCTCATAAATGTTCAATAAGTTAAAAGGGCTCTTCTTACAATATTAATGGAGAAAGGGTAAATGAGTATAGCCGTCATCTGATGTCATATTCTCATTACACTTTTACTATACTTTTGTGCAAAACAAATGACATTCTATATTTTTTTGCTATTTATTGATGCATATTTAATTTTCCTCCACTTGTGTAATATTCCTTGGGTGATCCTGGATTCATCTATGACTGTGAAGCACAAGCTCTGGCAGATCTTGCCAGTCTGGGAAGGCTTTTTCTACAGGCTCAGGAAGAGTCTTTTATCACTTCTCAGGCGATTACCAGGTAGTGAATTTTTGGTTCATAGTAACTCAATACATTGTGTACTAATGAAGGACCATGCTCTACATTTGTGACTCATAATCCACTTAATTTTATCTTTGCTACAATTCATTTAATAATTACACAATTCAACAGTTATCCTAATTATATATCAAAGTTATAATTGAGATACTTTTCAATTATTTCTGTGTGTAAACTATGCACAAATATATCTGTATGTACTGTATACACTGAAATTAATGTTAGACAAAATATTCCCAATGACAGCGATGACTGGACCTCCACCATAAAGTTCCAAGTTCATTTGGGTAGGAGGTACTTTTGGAATTCTAGACTTGTTTTGGAAAGGCATGCATGGTCAAGAAATAAAGGGCAAAAATTTTGAGAAGAAAACCAAAGGAAGAAGTATAAACGTATATGAATAGGTTGGATTAACAACGAAGCAAATGAACTCTTCCCTTCCCCCACTTTCAAATATTATGTAAAATTCCACTTCACTAATGACAGTAAAACTTCCCCCATTATCTTTTCTTTTCTATCTCATTATCTTTTCCTCTAACGTTCTGAAAATAAAAGGCTGCCAAATGAGGCTCTTTAGAAGGTACCGTGTATGTCTTCATATTTATATTTGCCATACACAAAGAACTAGGTTGTGATTATTCAAAAATAATAAAACAATGTCAGCTAGAAAAAAGTGATTTCTACTTGTTTTAATGGTTATTCAAAAGTACCAGCTTTGTACTGAATAGATTTAAGAGACTATATTATTTGCTTATCAATGAAATGGATTTCAATTTATAAACTGGTAGCGAGAGAAAAATAATTATACTACTAAGAAAAGTAAAATAAAATATAAAAATACTATCACTTTGTTATGTAAACAACTTTCAAATGTCCATTTTCTTTGGTTGATTTCAAATAGTATTCTAAGAAGTTAAGACTTTTCACCCCTTTCCAACAAAAAATATTAAATACTTCTATGCAATGAAAAATGAATTGCTCAACCTTTTTGCTGGAGGTACAAGTATATAAAATTGTACAAACCAGTGAAATAAATACAAATCAAAAATTAAACACTTTTACTTGGTTTACTAATTAATTACTTTCAATGTGATCATGTCAACAGTATTACCAAAAACTATTCTATAAATAAATATGTGGCAGAAAAACTTTAGTGGAAAAATACTGATACGTGTGTAACCAAACCTTTTCTAATTTGTCTTTGCTGAATGGGGCAAAATTCATGATTCTCTTAGGCTATGTTATATTTAATCCATCAAGATATACTCTTTATGTATTGAAATTTAAAGAGAGAGAACTGACAATTTCTTTTCTTTTTTTTTTTTTTTTTTTTGCTTAAGCAATTGGGATTAAGTGACTTGTCACACAGTTAGGAAGTGTTAAGTGTCTGAGATCAGATTTGAACTCAGGTCCTCCTGACTTCAGGGCTGGTGCTCTATCCACTGCGCCACCTAGCTGCCCCAAGGACTGACAGTTTCTGAGCTTTGTTTCCCTTTAACAAACATGAGAAGTTATGGAGGAATTTTTGGAGTAAAGTGTCAGATTATAATCAAATCAAACCAGTGTACTTCATTCTAGAAGAAAGTCACATTTCAGACATTTCTAAACAACAGTACAATAACAATAACAACAACAAAAGATACTAATAAGAACCAATGTCATCTAAGAAAAAAAAATTATGCATAGGAAGAGCAGCTATAAAAGGGGATAGCCGCATTTAAGATTTTGTGACAAGATCTGTGATTCATTGGCCTAAAGAACTCTCTGGAAGAACACTCCATTCACCACTACAAAGCAGCACCTGCTCAGGCATATTACAATCTTAAAGAGTTGCTCAGAGCATTGAGAAGTCAAGTAACTCGCTCAGGGCCACAGAGTGTTGGGAGCAATACTTGGGTCTTCCTCATGTCAAGCAGTGGAGTCACAGGCAAATAGGGTCTGTTAACCTATACATCAGCTACATATTGACTCAAAACCATATATTAACATTGTCTACATTTCACTGTGGTGTGGGCTGTACATAATAAGCATTTGTTAAGCATGTATGCTTAATATAATCATTTCACAATTTACTAACAATATTACAAGATAATAAAAAGTGATATATAAATACAAATACTCTGAAGAATTCCAAGAATGAGAAATAAAAAGAAAACACCCCTTCATTTCCCTTGAAGTGACCAATCATTTCCAACCCTGCTTAAAAGATCAGAGAGGCTCTGAGCCATCACAAAGGGCAAGAATTTTAAAAAACTGCCATAAGCAGTAGCAAAAATACTGGCAATATGCCTTCTTTCCAATGGACAAATGGTTTTAAATGGAACATCAAATGCCTGCTTCCTCCCCCTCCCTTCTGCTTGCCCTTGTTTCCTCTGCCTCCCTTCTATCTTCCTATTTCCCTCCATCTCCCTGGCTATTTCTAATACAAACCCTGCCTATTTCCTCCTCACTTTCATTATATTTTATCACCCTTCTCAAAAGTGCTACATTCATGTAAAATATTTGCCATAAAACACACACTGAAGGAAACATTTTTGTTAATACAGTATCACTTGTGTAATGTTTCATTAGGTGCATCTACATTTACAATATTTTTTCTCTAAGCTTAAATTTCTTGTAAAATTATTCCTTTCTGATTAACTTTATGCTGTTATACTCACTAAAAAATAATTGCATTAGGGCAATATAGTAATTGTATGTACTTTTTTCTGTGAAATTGGAGAAGACAATATCCTTCTGAAAACTTACTAGATATCATTTAGTTCTCAAAGGTCTCATTGGTGGACAAACTGAACTTAAAGTGTTTCTTGAAACCCTTTACAAGTATAACTCATCTGATGAAAAAATAAACCAATTCCTTCTAAAAAAGTACAATGTTGAGCTAATAAACATCTGAAGTGCTCTCATTTACATTCAATCATTCAAAAGAAAAAAAATCTCTAATTAAAGACATAAAAAAGATCATTAGACAATTCATAGCCTCTTATTTGCCAAGTCCTGTACTGAATGCTTTAGAAATGTTATCTCATTTGATTGTTTGGTTCTATGAACAATCTTAGAAAGAGGGTGCTAATGTTGTTCCCATTTCACAGTTAAGGAAATTGAGGCAGATAAAGTTTAAAATGACTTGCTCTGAGTAGCAGAGCTAGTAAGTGTTTAAGATTGGATGCAAACTCAGGTCTTCCTGACTCGGGAACACACTCTAGCTACTGCCCCATCTCAATAGAATGGACGTTCTTTGCAGGCAAGGGCTGTTTTTGTCTTTCTTAATGCTTAATAAGTGCAGAGTTAGTGATTCATCTCCTATCCATCTGCTCTGACACAGAGCCTTACCTTTTAGCCTCCAATATTGGGAAGAGCAAATAAGTGAATAGATCATTGAATCTGAAAAGAACATGCCATTTAAATGTCCTATGGCTCCATTTATCATTCCACTTACTTTACAGAACAAAACTACTACTAGAAGCTACTCCTTTTGGATGTGTTTTCATTCTCTATTAGAATGTAAGTTCTTTGAAGACAGACACTATCTCATGTTTATATTTATATTCCCAGTGCTCAGTAGGTGCTAATGAATTCTTTTATTCCTCCATTCATAATCTAAATTTAAAATAAGCACTAAAATATCAGTACCATTCTAAAATGCTCAGCAATCAGGTATTTTACTTTTATAGCCTTCATTTACTCTCCCTTATACAATTTCATACATGCAAAATCTTGTCTTTATATTCCATCCAAATTCAAGAGAAAACTTAACTTACTATTTTTACATTCTGGTTTGGATGAACAATAACTAATTCCTCAGCTTGTTTATAAATATTAGCAGAATAGGCCAAAATAACTGAAGACAGAAAGATGCATGGAGTGGTGGAAAGGGAAAGAGCATAAATAGGATCAAGCAGTTGGAATATCTGGGGTTTGGCACTTGGCTCTTTTACTTATTTTGTGACCTTGGACAAGGCACAATCATGTCTGAACCTCATTCTCTAAAGACATTTATAGTTCTAAAATTCTGTGAAATTAAAATTCTTTTCATTCACCACAAAAAACCTAAATATTTATTTTAACTGTTTACAAATTTTTAAGTAACATTTATTTTAAAATTTAATAACCTGTTTTTTCCCTAAAAAGATAAGGATCAATTTTTTTAATGAGATAATCAGAAAAAAAATCTATACCCTGCACCTAGATTTTACAAATACAAAATGGAAAATTTGCTGGAAATTTCCTAAAGAAATACCCTCATTAATCTGAACTCTTCCTAAATTCATGAAGGCTACAGTGATGTGCAAATTATTTATTACAAGGACTAACTTGATATGACTTCATTTTGTAATATCAATGGTAATGGTATTTCTAATGATGCTATGCTATCTCTGAATGTCTGACCTTGACCAGAGGAAAACTGTTTAAGCTGGATGCCCCATTTTCAATAAGTTGTCTATCATATGAGGGATGAATTTTGTGTCATACACATGTGGTTTATTGTTTTTATTTGTTGTGTTTTTAATTCTGTGATTTGAAAGAATGGAAAATATTACTCTTTGGAAAAGAGCAAAAATTAATGAGCACACATCAATGACAGATATTGCAGGAGCTGCTGGTTTGAGGAAATCAAATGGTTTAAGGATCACTACATAAAATAAGCTCATTTTCAAGGAAATGCAAAAGATAATGTGATTAAAAAAGGAATAATGAACTCCCCAAACTGACAAACTATTGCTATGAAATTGCCTGATTAATTTTTCAAAAACAAAGAGACCTTTTAGAAGAATTTGGAAGTCAAAGGGATTGTTACGGTCTCCTCTAAAGTTGTGGTGTAGGAAGAATAGTGAGAGGACAAGTAAGTATAGTCACTGAAATTTACAATGAAATGAGTCTAGAAGAAAATTTAGTTTTATAGCTTCAAACCTAATAAAATTAACCATTGATGCAGCAAATGATAGTGATAAACAATCAACAAAAAGATATTTCCTTATTTTATTCAGAACACTTAGATTCAGTTATTATGATAAAAATCAGTTTTCCAAGAGATGTAATATCTTTATATTCACAAGCTATAAATATAGTTATGTATGCTATAGCTACTTACTACACAGAATTGGAGAGGAAGGTGTTTGTAGTGTTAAAGTTGAGCCATCTTTCCGTGTGATGTTAACTCGAAACACCAATCTGGCTCGAGTACTTTTTTTCTTGGAACCAGCAATTCCTATTCTAGCTTCAACATCAGCATTTCTGAGTTTCAAGATCCCTACGCAATCCACCCTAAGGAAGAAAAAAAAATGGTGTAGTTAATATTTACTGGTATGTGGTACTTAAAAAAAAAGATAATTTCCATAAATTCGCATTTATGAATTTCCGTATTAAAACCAAACCTGACTATAGAATAGCAATCTTATTTGAGACAATGGACTACTAACTACATACCCTCAGCAGGAATAAAATGAATAGAATTATATACAGTAAGATTTCTTTTTATCTTAAAAAAATCATTAAATACACAGATCCAAAATTAGTGACTACAAATTATCTAAACATCTCCTAGTTCTTTAAGGCTTGTTTATAGAGAAAAGTATTTTGTAATCAATTTTAAATTATTACATGAGTTATCTCAAACAATGATTTTGTATTATTTTTACACCAACTTACTTGCTTCAGCATACTAAAAATGTATTAATTTTTCCATTATTAATGGAGGAAATCATAGATAGAAAGTATGCAAAATATCAGTATTGGTTTAGGAAAGGGACTTTTTCTTTAATACCTTTTCACAAAAAACTTAACCTCTCTTTTTACAGTTAAGTTTTTATAAGCTAAACTAGTGAATCTACTGTATTTTAAATCATAAGGATGTTATGAAAATGGCCTGTTTTATCAGAATCTTTCTGCATCTTCACTGGACTTTTTGCTCATTTAGTATAGCCTTGAAAAAGGATCCTAAAACTAAGTAGGATTCTAATAAATATCCTTTATAACCTCAATGATTTTTAAGGCTAAGCACAAACAGTCATAGCATGTGGTACCAGGCATAGAGTCCTAATCATTTGTGGCTTCCACTATTCAGTTATTTGGCAAAGATTGGCATATGTCAAACACCAGCCATTATAGATGATTGCATAATTTTAAGTTATCTCCAAAACAGTATATAACTACTACTTTTAATTTATTTAAAGAAAAAAAAGGATTTTAAAATCTTAAAAGTCATCAAAAAGTGTTCAGGAAAAGAATGACAACAAACTGATTCAATGGTCACTTAAAATCTAAAACAAATTCATCAGTAAACTGATGAACATGAGTCCTCCCAACTCTTTTAGAGAGCCACTGGGCTTCTAGAATAGAAACATCTTCAATCTAAAGAGGTTAGTACAATATGTGTGTATATAATATAAGGAGTCAAACTAAAGCAACTAAAAAAACCCCAATGAGGGCAGTTAGGTGGCACAGTGGATACAGCACCAGCCCTGAAGTCAGGAGGACATGAGTTCAAATCTGGTCTCAGACACTTAACATTCCCTAGCTATGTGACCCTGGGCAAGTCACTTAACCCCAATTGCCTCAGCAAAAAACAAAAAGTGAAAAAAAAAAACCCAACAAAATATAAAAATTAAACATTAAGAACTAGAATAACATTCACAAAATCAATCTTAGATATGAGAAGTAGAAAAATAAATGCAGTAGATACAATTATCAAGTTTCTGACTTTAACATCAGGTTATGAAAATCTATTAACTAATTTCCAATAGCTCAGAAAAACCAGAATTCATAATTATATTGAGTTGGAGATTATATGTGGAAGATGCCTCAGAGGCCGCTGAGTTCCCATTTTACAGAAGAGGAAACTAATTAGGGTCTAGGGAAACAAAGTAACTTGACAAGGCCAAATAGTAAACATCAGGGCTATGACATTAACCTAGATCCTCTGACTTCATGGACAGTGCTTCTTCCATTGTACCCCACTAAGAAAGGAGAATTGGTCAAAACCAACATCAGTGAAGGGAGATGTGAAAATGGAAAAGTAGCCAATATCACCAAAGGCCTAACTAATGCAGTTCAACAGTATTAAAATCAAATAGCATTGTAACAAAATGAGATCCAACTAGATAATATGACTGGTTATTTATTAATAACATTTTATCTGTCATGATTTTTGCAGAAACATTAATGATGCTGGAAGTGGTAGGCCAACATTAAGACTAAAGGATAAAGACCAGAGCACAGACCAGAAAAGCAGTGACCATGCCTCTACCCAGATCAGACCACCTGGCATGGAAAAGTCTGAAGGTTGGGGCAGTGCTTCCCCATCCTAGGTGAGTACAGTCCAACTTTAAAACAAAGCCCAAAGAGGACTGGAACAATAAACAAATAAAAATAATAATATGGCCATTAAAAAGCTACTACAGTGATAGAGACAAACAAAACCTAAAATCAGAAGACAACAATGTGAAAAAAGTTACAAAAAAGCCTCCACGAAAAGACTGACTGGACCAAAGCCCAAAAGAATTCCTGGAAGCATTAAAGAGATAAGAGTTGTAGAGGAAAAACTCAAAAAAGAAATCAAAGTGATGCAAGAAAATTATGAAAAAAGAATTACCAGCTTGGTAAAGGAGGCCCCAAAAATACTGAAGAAAAAAAGGACTTTAAAAAAGAGAAGAGGCCAAATAGAACAAAAGATACAAAAGCTCACTGAAGAAAATAATTCATTACAATTATAATCAAATTAGAAATGGGTAAATGGAAATTAATGATTCCATGAGATATTAAGCAACAATAAAACAAAGTAAAAAATATGAAAAACTAGAAGATTTGAAATCTCTCATAGGAAAAAACAGCTAACCTGGAAAACAGATTGAGGAGACAGAATTTAAGAATTACTGGACCACTTGAAAGCTATTACCAAAGAAAAAGCCTAAACATTATATTTCAAGAAATTATCAAGGAAAACTTCCCTGATATCTTAGATCTAAAGGATAAAACAGAAACCGAAAAAATCCATTGATCGCTTCCTGAAAGACATTCCAAAATGAAAATTCCCAGTAATAATTATAACCAAATTCCAGAGCTTCCAGATCAAAGAGAAAATACTCCAAGCAGTCAGGAAGAAACAATTCAAATATTATAGCATCACATTCAAAATCACACAAGATCTAGCAATGCCATGAAAAAGAGGAGGCCAGCTTAGAATGTGATATATTGGAAGGCAAAGGAAATAGATCAGAACCAAGAATAATCTACCTAGCAAAACTAGGTATACTTTTCAGGGGGAAGAATGAACATTTAATGAAATAGAAGATTTTCAAGCATTCTTAAGGAAAAGACCAGAGCTGAACAGAAAATCTGACATTCAAACACAAGACTCAAAAAAAGGTAAGAAAGAAAGAGTAATACTAAGACTCTTAATAAATTTTAAATGTTTATATTTCTATATGGGAAGATGATACATGTAACTCCTAAGAACTTCATCTGTGTTAGGGGAGTTAAAAAGAGTTTATATTAACAGAGGGGACAGAAGTGAGTCAATTATGTTGGAAGGATCTCTCCCAAAAATGAAGAGGTAAAAAAGAGGGATTTACTGAGAGAAAAGGAAAGGGAAAGGTAAGAAAAAAAGTTCTCAAATAAAAGAGATTCACAAAGAAGAGTTTTCACAGTACAGAGGAAAATGAGTGAAGAAGCAGGAAATGCTTGAAATTCATTCTCACTATAAGTGGTTCAAAAAGGGATGTATAGGTGTGTGTATATGTTTTTATATAGTCTCTCTCTCTCCTTAGTTGTATGTAGAAATGTAACTTATTCAATAGAGAAATAAGAGGGGAAGAGGATAAGACAAAGTAATATAAGTGATAAAATGGGGGACAGATTAAGTAGGAGATAGCGGTTAAAAGCAAAACATACTTCTGAGGAATGACAGATAAAAAGAGACAGAAAAAGAAAGATGAAAATGGGATGAAGGGGAATATATCATTAATAATCATAACTGTGAATGTGAATGGGATGAGCTCACTCATAAAATGAAAGAGCATAGCAGAACAAATTAGAAACTAGAATTCAATAATGTTTGTTTACGAGACACATTTGAAACAGAAATACACACAAAATTAAAATAAAGAGCTGAAGCAGAATCTAATATACTTCAGATAAACTAAAAAAAAAAGACAAGGGAAGTAATAACAATCTCAGACAAAGCAAAAGCAAAAATAGATCTAATTAAAATGGATAATCAGGGAAACTCATTTTGCTAACAGGTGCTAGAGATAATGAAATAATCTTTTAAAAATTTATAGAAAAAAAATAAAAAAAATAAAAATTTATAGGAGGTTTCTCTGAAAAAGTCCTCATTTCTTAAATATATTGAATATAGAACTGAGTCAAATTTATAAAATAAGAGCAAATGATATATTGTCAAAGGATATAAAAAGGTAGTTTTTAGAAGAAGAAATCAAAAGTCATAAAGAAAAAACATACTAAGTCACCACTGATTAGAGAAAGGCAAATTGAAACAATTCGGAGGTATCATTTCAAACCTACTAAAATGACAAATGCTGAGGAGATGAAGGGAAAATAGATACATTAATGAATTGCTGATGGAGTAGTGGACTGGTCCGGCCATTCTGGAGAACAATTTGAAACTATGCCCAAAGGGCTCTAAAACTGCATACCCTTTGATCTAGCAATAACACTATTAGGTCTATATCCTAAAGAGATGAGAGAAAATAGGAAAGGACCTCTATTTTCAAAAATATTTATAGCAGTTCTTTTTATCTCTTTGACAAAGAACTGAAAATCTAGTGGGCATTCATTAGTTAGGGAATGGCTGAAGAAGTTGTGACATATGATTGTGATGGAGTGCTATTTGTGCTATGAGAAATTATGAGGGTAGTTTCAGGAAAAACATGACAAAACCTATATGAACTAAATAAAGTGAAGTGAAAAGAACTGGGAAATCATTGTGCACAGTATTAGCAATGTTGTAATAGTGATCAACTATGAAAGACTTGACTATTCTAATCAATACAGTTGATCTAAGATAATTCCAAAGGACTCATGATGAAAAAAATGTTATCTACCTACAAAGCAAGAACAGATGAAATCTAAGTACAAAATGAAATATAATTTTTTCATTTTATCTTTCTTGTTTTTTTTGAAAATATGGCTAAAATATAGAAATATGTTTTGCATGAGTTCACATATATAATCAATATCATATTGATATTGTCTTCTCAATGGATAGAAGAGGGATGGAAGAAAGAATTTGAAATTCTCAATTTAAAATAAAATGCTAAAAATAAATAAATAACATATTTTAAGAACATTAAAAAAAAAAAAGACCAATAGTAGAACTTTGTACTTTTATAGCAATTCATTACTTTTCAAAGAAAACTAGAAAATAAAAGTCAGGCATAAAACCTAGCAAGCAAGCATGAAGTACATTTTTTAAAAATCCAATAGAAAACTACGTAAGAAAAGGTTGATAATTTAAAAAATTTCAAAAGGCCAAAAAATAACATTTTTCCTAACAACTATCCAAATGAAAATATAAGAATCAAAGAAAATTCTTATTACTTACGCCAATGTCATGTTGTTGCTAGGGTCAAGGCCAACTTCTATAACTGTAGTGCCTTCAATATCAACTTCTTTGCAAGGAGTTGTATTTCTACCAGTTACTCTACAGGCCTGATAAAACCCATGTGGTTTCACTCGACCAGAGTCATTACCCACAAATACTTGTAGCACTACAGGTTCATTGTGTCCTTCCAGCTGGAACCAAATAGAAAACAGAAAGTTAATTGACCTTCAATAATCAAATTACAAAATGAAATTGTCATTAAAAAAGTAAGCATGTAAATACAAGGTAACAATGAAATTACTCAATTTTCAAAAAAATAATAATTAAAGAGATTAAGAAAATTTTTTGAAAGAAATGTTCCTACTCAAAGTCCTATTTAAATCATAAGCTATTAAGATGTTATCTTAATATATTATATATTAGTATATTACAGAAAAATACTACATAAAACAAATTTGTTAATAAAATAATTAAATTGCATTTGTGCTTTGACTTTTAGCAGGTGAAATATAATTTATGAGTGGGAATTTCTTTTTTTTTATTAAAGCTTTTTATTTGTATAATATATGTATGGGTAGTTCCCCAGAATTGATCTTTACAAAGCTTTCCATTACAACTTTTACCCCCAGTCCCCTCCCCTCCCCTAGATGGCAGGAAGTCGAGTGGGAATTTCTTTAAACTGTGTAAATTTTATTAGAAGGGAAAGATTTTATTGTGGTAGGAGACTCTTGAGAGAAAGGGTAGCTAAACATAGTGGTGCCAAAGAAAAGAGTATCAATGAAATACTTTTTAAATGCAGAAGAATGAACAGGAAGAATTTAGAGACATGAATAAAATGGCTTTTAAATCAATATGTTGAGTTTGTTATATTCTTTTTTTAAGCTGTAATGTAATAAATATTTGCATTTTCATATACATTCCTCTTTTTTCTATTCTTTGCATATAGAAATGCTTGCTGTTTGTAATACTAAAAAATTTTAAATTTATGATGGAAGAGATATGGTTAGGAAGAACTTTGTGTTAAAAAAAAAAGACCTGAGGATTTTAATAGATTGCAACCTCAATGTATATGAGCAAACAATGTGATATGGAATCCCAGATGCAATCTTGAATCACAATGAGAAGCATAGCTTCTAAAATAAGGATGCAATAACCCTGCAGACTCTATGTCTGATACATAGTAAATGCTTAATAAAGGTAAATTAATTCATACTGACAAGATAGATTGTTCAGAGAAAGCAACAAGAGTAATGAATGGTCTCTAATTTGTGCCACATGATGGTTAAAGAAAGTGAAAATATTTGACTGGCAAAAGAGAACATTTAGGAAGGGGAAGGTGATTCATGGGCAACCATAATAAGTCATCTTCAACTAAAATGGAGGATAGTCTATTATACTTTCTCTATTTCTACAATATAGATCTACGTGCAACAGAGAGCAGTTAAAAATAGGCAAATTTAGACTTGATATGAAGGAACACTTCTTAACAATTAGAGTATTCCCAAAATGAGACAGGCTGCCTTGGGGAGCAATCAATTTGCTTTTACTGTAAGTCTTAAAGCCAAGGATAAATGAAAACACATTGTAAGGTTGTAGTGGGAATTCTTTCAGGCATTGAATGGACTTGACATTCAGTGAAGTTCTTTCCAATTGTCAGTTTCTAGAGGCCAGGTTTATCATATCTTCCATCTTGCATTCTGATAATTTGTTTTTAATCAAGGAAAAAGTGCTATTTATTGGCCATTTAAAATTATTTTCTAAGGTGATTCTGAAAATATGGAAGTCATTTATAAATTTTACTTAAACACACAAGATTACTCTTGTGCTGCACTGATTAAATGAGTTAGTAACATGGTGTAGGTCTTTAAAATATTGAGTCAAAGAGCAAAGCAAGTTAAAGTTTAATCCAATAGGATAAAATTTAGATACTAGAGGTACTTTTCCTCTTACCTACTTTCTGTGTGCTACCAATAGGACCAACCATTACATCAATACACATTTAAATATTCAAATGTGTCTTAAATATTATCATCATCATCTCTTTTCTTTTTTTTCATTAGTGTACATAACCGACAATTAGATTCTGAAAAAATTTATCAGTAATGAAAAATATAATTTGTTTCATGAAACAAAAATCAATTTCTTAATGTCAGTTCTTTATCACTTCTGTGCAAGTGTCATTTCTCTCAGAAAAAGAAATTGCAGAGATCCATAAAGGGGAATATAAAGAAAATAACCATATGAATTTCCTTTTGTTTTAAATCTTTTGTGGGCAGGTTAAAAGCCCTGAAGTTTCATATCAAAATAGTTTGTGTATTGTATTAATCAGCAGTAAACTAAAAAATAAAACTGACTATCAATTTAAGTAAATTTTTAAAAGTTAATTCAGTCCAACAGCAACTGATTAATAACAAATTATGCCAATCAAAAATATTGAGCTAGTATGTGTGTTTTGGAAAGACAACTTATACTGTCCCTATTCCATCACTCCTCAATTTTCTCTTCACGCCAAACTAAAACTCTAATTCTTTCAATGGCTTCTCATGATATAGATTAGAAGCTCTATCGTTCTTACTGTTCTCACCTGGATATTCATCAATTAATTCATCAATGAATTTCCTACAGTGAAGAATCTAATAAGACTATGAAAAAGATTTTTATAAAGATTCTATTGTACAATTAATCACAACTTATATTAGTAGCAAATCATACTCAAATGAATTTTATTGGTATGATTCAATAATAATAATAAAATAATATTTGAGTTGAATTTTTGCCCATTAAAACCAATGATAAAAATGATATAATTAAACATGCAGTAAAATCTTAGTGTATGGTCAAATAAAATACCTTTACAGTAGGGAAACCTTGTTGTGTCCTATCTTTCACTGAACCACGGCTGCCCTCAGTCAGATACCTAGCTCTGTGCTGGGTCTCAGGTTGAACCACTATCTTCAGTTCCTTTCCCTCACTTTTAACAGGATACTGTCCACACAACATAGGGCTCTTCTTTGCTCCAGCTCCTTTCTGATTTTCCAATGTTCTGAGAAATCAAAGCACAACATTGAAAAAATGTCATAAAAGAATACTCAAGATGGCCAAATAAGATTAAGGAAGAAAACAGGGTAAATGGGCAAGTCAAAGTAGGAACAAATGCTCTGTTTACTAACAAAATAATTACCTAGGATAACAATTATCCATAATATAAATTTTAAGATTTTCAGCAAATCAGATATGATTATATTTTTAAAATCAGAAAGTTGATTAGAGGAAAAATGTATGCTTAGAAGTGGGAAGGGAGGGAATGAAAGACTGTGAGAAATGGAGACAGCTTTCAGCATTATTCTCCCTAGTATTTAAATCCAAGTATATTTTAGTTAAAGTACTATCAAAGACTATACCAAAAGTTTTCCTTTTTTTTTTTTTTGGAGTAGACTTTGAACATAGCACCCATGTATATCTATTCATATGCTTACAAAACTGCACATATATATACATATATATATACATATACATATATATACCCCATATATGTTCCATATAATATGTTCTAAGTACACTACCCAAATGAATTGGTGTTATTTCCTTGTCAGATTGGCAAAAAACAAAAAGGGGATGGGGTGTTAAATAAAATCCATAATTGTGTCACAACCTTCTGAATGCTATTTTGTGGTTTCTGGTATGTTTAACAGAATTTTTTTGCAAGGAGATATTACATCCATTTGCCAGTTGTGTTCAAAGACAAACCTAAGACAATCTTTCCCAGATGTGTTCTTCAAGTGTGTGTTTCATCTTAATTGACTCCTAATCAAAAAAGGAAGAACCTTAAAGCTCTCAAAGTACAGGTTTCCACAATTAGGGTTTATAGTATAAAAAGCACCCACCAGCTTGCATTTCAAATGTTTATTTATAAATAGAGGGTTTGGAGCTTAGAACATTTTCTTCATTTTTAGTTTTTCAGAAACAAAATTTTTAAATGGTGGATAGGCAACCAACTTTACCTTCAAATTCTGATTCAATCCAAAATATACCATACACCATACACGTAATAGTAATAGTTAGCATTTATATAGTGCTTTAAGGTTTGCAAAGCCCTTTACAAGTATTGCTCATTTTTAAGAGGAAAAAATTGTCTATCACTTGAAATAACTCTTTAAATTGATTCACAATCCTATTTGTCCTTAGTATCACTAACCTAGGCCTATACCATGACCCATGTGGTAAACCAAATATTCACTTTGAATTTTAACTATGGCTTAATCCCAATTACTAGAAGGAGAAAGAAATAAGAATGGAGATAACCTGAATCCAAAAGTTGAAAGAGGATTAGGTAGTCCTCAGAATGAAGTAGTTTCTCTGTTCCCTTTTCCAGGAAAGAGTATAAAGAGGTAGGATTAATAAGGCTGGTATGAGCCCTGATGGCTAGCCAGGCAGTTAGCCAATCCATCAGCCTGCTGGGAAGATAGGCAGCAATCAAAGCATGTAGCAGCAATAAGGGATGTAGCAGCAATAAGGGAACTAAGTTTCCTGTACCAGCAATATTAAAAAGATGGAGAGAGAAAGAGACATTCTCATAGAGCCACAGCAACTATGAGAAGACTGTCAGGATGATGAGGCAGGATGGGGAAAGACAAGTGAAGCAGGTGAGAGAAAAGGCAAGAAATGAAAAAAGGTTCTTGTGGTTATTAACAAACAGGACAAAATTTCCATTTATTTTAAAAGGGGTATATATAAGTTGGGAGACTATATTGTACTCATTACCTCCATTTCAAAGACATCTAAAAGAATAAAATTTAAAAATAACTTGCAATATGAAACTTGCTTTTATATTCATTAACCTGGCTAGGAACCAAACTATTCAGCCTGAATACTACATATGGAATCCCTATCAAGATATTCTATGATCACAGGAAATTTATTTGTAATATTTTCAAATCACTTTATTAAAACCTCATGTAAAAATCATTTAGTGTGTCAATTAGCTTAAAAGAAATGTTTTTGTTTTTCCTTTCTTTAAATAAATTAGTTTTTGAAAGGCTAGTTAGAATGAATTTTACTATTCTGACATATCAAAATGTTTGCTAATTTAGCACACCTGCTGAATTAACAGACAAAATAGAAAATTAAAGCTGAAAGGATCATACCAATGCAATTCTGATTTGGGGATTTAAAATAACTAATCTTTAAAATTGTCTAAATAAATCCAAGTATGCAACTTTTTCAAAAATTATTTTATTATTTCAAATCATGTAATTTGGAATTCTTTTAGAATGTTATCTAATAAGGATGATGTAGCAACTATATGCAAGGTAACTTCTAAATGCCAATCTGAAAAGGAAAATTCACTGTCTTGGCATGTTTTTGTGTAAAATATTTTCAAGTGGAATTGACTCCTTTACTTCCACAATCTATTTTTCTATAATATTATGCATGAGAATTCTCATCACACACAAAAAAAAAATCACCCACACAAATAGGCATCACCTCTTGATGACATCATATCCAAAATTCTAGTTAACTTCATAATGAAGAAAAATGAGGTTGAAGATTCACAGAACACTTGACAGAACTTGAAAATGATGTGATCCAAAATGACTAATTAAATATTTTAAACTTTAACCTCTTGATACTATCTTATACATATCCTTGAATTACTCACTTGATATTTACTAGCTGTTATATATTAATCCACACACACAGTATTTTTAAATCTCAAAAAAAATACTGCCTAATATTCAAGGGCAAAATCTTCTTTAAATGAGTCCTTTTATTTGGGTCTAATAAATATGCTGTGTATTATTATAAGTATTGGAAAAATTTTAAACAGTTTTCTGAAATTATTTACTGTCTTTATGCAGTGAATTTCACAATTCCTATCTGATTTTTAAAAAACCATTATACAGTCCTGTTTAACACTTGTCTAGATTGTATATTTCTTTCAAAATCTCTCTCTTTTTTTTTTGAGGTAGATGAAGTTAAGTGACTTGCCCAGGGTCATACAGCTAAGATACATTAAATATCTGAGGGCAGATTTGAACTCAGGTCCTCCTGATTTTAGGGCTGGTGTTCTATCCATTGTACCATCTAGCTGCTCCAAGTAGATGTCTAAATTATTAGAATGACACAAATTATCATAAAATATTAAAAGATCTTTCATTAAAGAAAATCCCAGAATGTCATTTTTTACACTAAATCTAAGTTTTAGTTCTACTCACACTTCATTACGTTTTTGACATCTAAGGAAAAACATGAAAATTTTAACGTTGGTTCTGTAAAATAGTTTAAAATGTTTAGCTTGATTGTATGTGATAAGCTACTCAAGTTTCATTTTTTATAGGCCTAAAACTATTCCATCTTTTCCATATAATTTTGAAGAGTTCACATTTTAATCATAAGTAAATGTCAATTGGTTTTTCTTTTTCTTTTTATTTTTAGTTTTTATTAAAGCTTTTTATTTGCAAAACATATGTATGGGTAATTCCAATTGTTTTTTCTCCTGAAAAAAGTGCTAGAAAACTTCTTTTGTTACATGAACTATTATGAAGAAGATTTTCAGTTGACAAACCTATTTGTACTTTCTCCTGGGTATCAATTCATATCAAATATATATGTTTCAAAGGAAGAAGTGCAAAATATCTAGAGGAAGGTGAATCAATATGTATGATACTTAGTCTGACTATATCTATCTTATGTGAAAATTTTACTTTATTTTCAATCAGTTTCTTTAGTAGTCATTTTTAGAAAGAAGCTGTTACCTTGTATTTTATTAATGGCTTTTTTGAAGCTCAAATAATCTGTATAATAAAAATACACATTTAAATGACTTTGAAAATATAACAGCTTTACATGAGTTTTAGATGTCCAGTCTCTTAGATAAATTTACCAGAGTATGTTATTGACTACAAGGTTTTTCTATAATCTTCATTAATTCAAACAACATTTTTGGAGGGCTTATTTTCTTGTCAAGTTCTGCAAATGAAATATTCTAGAATTTTTTCTATTCTTTCTCATGAAAACTTTCCAGAAAGGGACATTTGTAGCTCTTTTTAAAAATTTTTCTTAATCAACATATGTACTGAGTTAAAAAAAATGTGTGTATGTATAAATGTAATATGTAGGTTTACTTCATAACTTTATTCACATAGAATCACAGTTAACCTTTTTACCCTGAATGGAAGTATAAAGAATAACTATAATAACAAAGAACATTTAATATAAAAGATACATTTTTCTTTTGGGAAGAGTAGGGGAAAGGGAACATAAAGAGCACTAAATATGTTCTCCAATATTATGTTGGACCTACTTTCCAACTCACCAAAGAGAGTCACTTATGATGTCATCAAGCAGTAAAACACTGGAATTTCTCACTTTATTATAATGACATGTTAAATGTGAAATTGTTAATAGCTACCAGGGCCCACCTAAAGAACTCTATCTGAAAAAAATATAAAACTCGTCTTTTAAAGACAAAAATGGCTTAATATTCACTCTTCTAATTCTTAGATTACAAGCAAATATAAAAAATATGTCTAGCTACCAAGTGTCAAAATAAGAGGAACTAAAGAAGCCATATATTTATTTAAAAAAAGAAAGAAAGAAAGAAAGAAACCCCACCATATGCTATAGTGGATGAATATTTTGTAATGCAACTCTTGGGATGTATTTAGTGAAAAGTGCAAACTGACAGAAATTAAAGAAAATGCAAATGTATTCCCTCCCAACCCCGCATCCAATTCCCTTCCATACACGCAACCCAGAAGCACAGATAGAAATATGAATAAAGATTTATTTCTGGAAAAAAAATCAGATACAGAAAAGCATTCACATTAAAACATATTTGGGTCAATCAGTTCGTGAGTATATCAAACAAAAACTGAAAAATGTGTCAAATTGGGACATCTCAGCAAACCACTAACTCCTTTTTCCTTCTCTTCATTAAATGAAGAGAAAGACAAAAGTTGCCAGCAATATACTGAGAGCCTCATACACACACACACACACACACACACACACACACACACACACACACACACAAAGTGAACAAGTTACAATGTGGGAAACAATCAATGTGCAAAGATTCCAATCTAGTTGTTCATGAACTTCTTAGGGGATTATTTTAAATAGGATTATTATAGGTGTAAATTCCTATTGGTAAAAATTCTCATTTAAAATTGAAAATGATTTCAAAATAGATTATGATTTTTCAGTCACTAATGCCTATTAGATTCATCATGGAGTAACGCTATTTGTTAGAATCCATTAATGTTAATTTTTCTTTAGTAAATTTTGGTGATTCTAGTTGAAAATGCTCATGATTTTCTGTTACAAAATTATCATCTCTAGCTTTATAAATAAATGTGAGCTCAACACTTCAAAAAGTCAAAGGGATGGTTTATTAGCTTTGTTTTGCACAATCGTGATAGAACTTTAAAAAATGTGAATACCAACCCATTTCCTGCTTTTGAGTTGCCTTTGCTGTCCGTGGTAAGCTGGGAAAGCACATAGTGAGGTGCTTTGGCACTGTCAGCATCAAATATATCCATGTTGGATTCTTCACAATCTCGCCGTTTGACCCCTGGCCTCTGCTTTGGATTTCGTTTTCGTGATTTTCGTGGTACCTCCGTGTTATCATTGTAGGAACTGGTGCTCATGTTACTGAAGTTGGAGGGAGAATCCTCTATCCACATACTGCAGCTCTGCTCAGACTCCAGTCCACAGCCCTCATCCTGGCAGGACATCCGGCTGTTATCCAGCAAGTCCTCAGGTGGCGGCGAGATGTACAGGACTGTGTGCCGCTTCGGTGTTGGCGGATGCTGCTGGACTGTGTTACCGGTTAACTGCTTTTCACTTACCCCTCGGTTACTTACCCCCACGGCTGAGGAGCAGCTCTCCACTTGCATAGCCTTGCTGTCGGTGACTGAGGTAGAATAAATGGTAGGGCTGGAAGAGGTGGTAAAGGAGCTGCAAGCACCGCCCATGGAGGAAGAGGAAGGAGCTGAAGAAGCATCTGCGGTGTACAATTCAAGAGTCAATACACTATACCTATTTTCACCTATGCTGGCTAGCAGTCCCATTGAAAATATGATTTGTGAACTGATTATTTTTCCCCAAAATGAATAGTTGGAATTTGGTAAGTTTTAGAATACAAATGCTTCAAGCAATACAAGGCCTAAGCAATAAAATGATTTTTAAAGATGCCCAAATAGCATTATTTTATTTGTAATCAATATTATATATATTTATTAACTCTAACTTTAATTTTAAAGTTGTACATAAGCTGCAGAGCAAGAATAAAGATTTTGTTGCCTCAGCTGGACTGATTCTTTAGAATTTAAGTCATTTAAAATAAAAAAAAAGAAACCCCAATGTGAAATGTATGCTTGTAGTCCATATTCAATGCCAATTAAATAATTTATTATAATAAATTTGAAAAAGTGGGACTGTGCTTAGCCACAAAATATTAAAATAAGTTTCTAACCTATGAAGCAGAGAACTACAGGTCATTTTTAATGCAGACACTCCCTGCTTCAGAGGCAAATCCTGGAATAAAAATATGAGAAAATAAATGAGAAAAGAGCTGCTGGTTATTCCAGATATCAATTATAAAATGAGAAATAGGAAAAAATTATATATATTTATATATATATAAAATTAACTGAATTGTAGGAAAATGGAACTGGTACCAGTCATTGCAGACCAGAAGAACAGGGATAAAAACAATTTGATTTGGAACATGCGGGACATTCTACAAGATAAGCAAATTGTACTACCTTCGATTTCCAGAGGTTAGAAGTGGCAGTTCAGATATTACAATATCTGAAATTAATCAACTCTTTAATAGAGAATAAAAACCAAAGTGAAAGTTCATTGGTCCTACAAAGTTAGTAACAGTGCCTTATACAAAGAAGGTACTCAATAAATAATACATTAAATACTACTGTCCACTTCTCTCCTTAAAAAAAGGATGGTGAATTCTTTAAGTGAACTCTTTCTGACATGACCAACATCAAGTTTTAATAATTATAAATGAAAAAATTAAGATAATAAAATCTCTGGAGAGCAGCAGAATCAATTCCTATGAAAGGATTTTTGTAAAACCATTATTCTGATCTATTATGCCTTGGTAATAAAGATTAAAAGGATTCATATTCTAAGTGAAAGATTTTTAAAAACTGTGGCATTTGGCAGAACAGCTCATTGAAATTTACACTTTAGTTCTTAACAGCATAATTTTTGAGGCAAACCTGTATTTTTCAGAGTAAATTAGAAGTTGTAGTCATTCCTGTAATTTTAGAAGTACTGTAGTATCTTCTATAAGAAACAAAATAGAAAGTTCATGGCCTGAAAAAAAAGAATAGGCAAGACTTATTAGGCCACTGAAACTGTTGTAGAAGTCTAAAATGAATCTTTATCAATATCCAAACAGGCCACATTTTAAATTGGAATGATAAATTTTATTTTTTTTAAATGGGGGAATAGATAAATGCATTTGAAATTGTTACATTTAAAAACTATAAGGAATGTTATGCTAAAAATTAACATTTATATAATCAAAATCAAAGTGCCAATATTCTATTGTTAAGATAACAAATGTATTAAAATAATTGGAAACTAAACAAAAATTACACACCCCCAAAATAATGTGTGGTTGTCAAGTTTCAAGAGCACAATAAATGCTATTCATCAATAAGGTGCTCTACATTCAGCCACGTGGAAGATTTTCTTTGCTACCGTAAGTTCTAAAGAACCTGGAGCAGTTAGATGATACCAGTTCCATTTTCCAGAGTTTATATCCTCATAAAATGCAGTAGCTGAAATTGGAAAATTCAGTCACTTTAAACTGCATTCCAATTTAAAGAATTTATCCTTTTTTGCATCATGCATTAATGCGATGTTTTCTTAGTAAATAAATACTTTTAAAGATTTTTTAAAACTACAAAATCTAGATGCTAATGTCAGTGACAGTTTAGAAGCTGATTTGCAGCTACTTTGTGTTTAAATACAAAGTTCTTCTCTCATCTTTTGAGAAATATTAACATTAATTAAAAATAGGGGAAAAAAGTATTACCTTGAACATTCCCTTCTATCTGTTCCAGCTATTGGCAAAATTGGTTCTATTTCTTTTTGTGTCTTCTACACTCTCATTCTTGAAGAAATACAAGTATGCAGCATGCAGTGTTTGCAAGTGGAACACACAGAGCATGCAGCATGAATGCTGTGGACTTGTATTTCAATAAAGCAGCTTTTCCCCCTTTGTTCTTAACAGTTACATTAAAACTAACACCATGCACAAGAAAATGCAGAATATGAAAATCTCAGGGATTCCTGTCCATGACAGACTAAAGTCATACATAAAAAGGAAACAATCATGCTCCCAAAAGCAGGCCATGAAGTTTAAGATGAGGAAAAAAGGTCCATCATTTTATAGAATTTAATATTCAAGATGTGACCTAGATATTATGGTGAACATAAATTTCTTCTGAGAAGTACAATACCAGAAAAATATAAGAAAAAGTGAAATAATAAAACAATCTTATATGTAAAGTCTGTTCGGGGACAGGAATGCCAAACTGTGATATCATACCCTACATAAATTAATCTATGTACCTTGCTTGGAAACCTAACACACAATAGTTGTTTTTACCTGCAGCTTCCTGGATATACTTATTAAATAAAAGAGTATATTAGCACAAACTATAAAGCTAGAAATATCAACACTGTCAGATGACACCAGTAAACATCTTTTAAATTAAGACATTATAATATGAAAACCTATCCACACTTTTGCCCTTACAATTATAATATTTTTGCTCATCCCACCCTCATGTTAAGAGAATATTTGTACAATTCTTCACAAAAAGAATCTACTATGTTTTGTTAGAGGTAAAGAACATCAACCATATGTTGATTACTAATGTAAGCATATGTGGAGTCTAATATTAATGGAACCCAAATAATTGTTATATTGAATTATACCCAAAGTCAGAATGTATCACTATGTTACATATTTAGGTGATACATTAGGTTTTTATTTTGTAATTTAGCATTAGAAATACTATCTAGATACTACTCTATGTTACATTACTTGAAAAGGGAGGGGGAAGCAAAATTTTAACATTTCCAAATAGCTGTTTAGTATTTTCAGAAAGTACTTTCAGGACTACACTTAAATCTCCTTGCTTCTTAAATGTACTGTGATTGAAATATATATATTTCATATATATTTATATATATTTATATTCATATTCATATATATATAAGGTATATAATATATACCTTATACTGGTCTACTTTGTAAGACTTTAAATAATAATAATTTGTAAGAAAATTATTAAAAATTCTAGAACTCCACTCATGCATTCCCAACATTCACAGCAAATAGGAATACATGATACAGATTTTTAAAATCTAGAATTTTTTTCTTACAATTATGTCCAAAAAGTTAGTTGTAAAAAATTTCATTTGGAGCTCTAGAAAACTAAAGAACATTTAGATACCATTTAGATAGTCTTTTCCTCTCATAGGTGATTATTTGAACATTATTTTTATGAAGTTTTATTAGACAATCTTTTTTATTATTTTCCTTATATGAGATTTCATTAGTTTTTTAACAAACTTAGGAATATATATCTCATCTTTATTTTGGAAATGTCTTATGACTGCCCATTAAATATGTCCATATATCTTTGTATATAAATCTATTTCAACTGCCAACTTTTTGCTTTAATATTTCTTTCTTTAAATCATGAGACTAAACTACTAATGTTTCCATTCCATGACAGATTTTTTTAAGCTCAGCAGCAGAAAAAGCTAGCGAACTTCATTTGTTAACTAATTTTTTTCAAAGAATAGAATTAAAGTTGAAAGTTAAACATTTTGTCTATTATTCCCTCATCACCCCTAAAAGAGATAAATAAATCTCTACTGATATGTCCCCTTTTATAAGTTTATGTAATAATCCTCCAAGGGGATTGATTTTCTTTGAATAAAAGGTGATTTATACAGAATAAGTTCATCATTTATCCCATGGCATTTCCTGTGACCTTGAAGGGCATAAATAACTAAGAATTCCTACTGTTTTTACAAGGAAATTTCTAATCTTAAAATGGGTTAATTCTAAAATTATAAGTGAGGGCAAGACATTATTTACTATTGGGTTCTATTTCTAGATCTATTAATGTAAAATAAATTCCACTGTTGGCAAATAAATGTTTGTGTCTAAAAAACTAAATGCTGAGGGTAGCTAGGTGGTACAATGGATAAAGCATTAATCCTGAAGTCAGGAGGATCTGAGTTCAAATTTGGTCTCAGACACTTAACACTTCCTAGCTGTGTAACCCCGGGCAAGTCACTTAACCCCAATTGCCTCAGCAAACAAACAAACAAACAAAAAACTAAAACTAAAACTAAATGCTAACTTTAAATTCAAATGCCCTGTCTTTTAAAAAAGTAAGCCTGAGATATTACTGTGAACTAGGGATCATGCTGAAAATACAAAGCAGCCAGGATATGAGCATTTGAAGGGTAAAATCTACATGAAGCACCAACAGGCTACTGTATTTACTTTTAGTACTAAATTTGTTCCCCCTCCAATAAATGTGAAAATGAATTTTAAGTAATATGTTGCATATAAATCAGCTCAAGTTTTATCTTCCCTTGGTAGGAATAAATTCTATTTGAATATTAAGAAATGCTATGTGACGTAATGAGTGGAGTGAGAAAGGCATTATATGCCTCTTGACATTCTCTAGCTTTAAGACCCTGAGCAAACAAATTAAACTCTCTTTTCTCTCAGTTTTCTCATCTGTGGGCGGGGAACAATAATAGCATGGACCTCCCAAAGTTGTTGTGAAGATCAAATGATTTAATATATTTGTGTCAAGTACTTTGCAAACCTTAAAACACTATATTAATGCTAACTGTCATAATAATTATTATATTTTCAAAGCCTACCATCATATAACAGATATATGAACAAATTTCTAAATATATTTTATCAGAGAATTTTTTTAATGATTGCTGCTGACTGTGAAAGAAACTGTCACTTTTTAATGGAATTAATCAGACTCTTTAGAAAAATCTTTTAGAGCCACAAAGATTCTTTAAAGCCCTAAAAGAAAAATCAAATCACTTTTGATAGGTTTTTCAATATATAGCTAAAACTATATCCAGTGTTCCAGGTAAGCCAATAGTGGAAGGAAAGAAGGCAAACCATTCAGAAAGCAATCAGAAAAATCAACACTGGTAAATTTGGAAACAGTTTCTTGTCCCAAATCCATACTATTCAGTTAAACAATTGCAGATTTTGTTTTAACCTTACTGGCAGCATTAACTTAAAAACAAAACATCTTGTCAGATAAAAATCAGTGGATTAGAAAGATATACTTTCAGAAGAAAGAAAAAAAATACTCAGAGGAAATAATTTCAGGTTCCATACTCATGTTGCCAAAAGACGGAGACATGAACAAGAACATACAAAGTGGCTGCAAATCTGCTTTTTTTTTTTTTCCCAACACCTTCATGCCAACCTGGGTTTATTATTTTTCTTTTTCATATAATATTAATGTAAAGTTTTAAACTTTACCAAAAAGTTTAGTTTCAAATCAGTATCAATCCACTATTTAGAAATAAAAAAGAAAGAAAAGTAGGAAGGAAGGAAGAGAGAAAGAAAGAAAGAAAAAAAAAAGACTTATGAAGAAGTCCGAAAACGAGACCGACCTATACCCTGGGTGAGATTGGATGGGTTAAGTGTCTCTGGTACTATTTGTCTTCACTATTGACAGACACTGTCACACAACCCACCACACGATGCCTGTCTCTGAATGGCGGAGCTAGAATGCAAGTTAAGTGTATTAATAGAAAAAACAACTAGCATCCCAGCATATAATATAAGCAATCCAATTTACTTTAAGAAAAATAAAAGATTCTAGGGCTGATTATTTGACTTACACATATGTTAAAAACAGTTTCAGTTTTCATCTATGACATTTACATGCTATTTAAAATAAGCAATATTTTAAACTTATAGTAATATATTTTTTAAATTAATCTATTACCAATAAATATTAATATTCAAATAAAGAGAATAATTTCTTACCTGAAATTTTAGTTACCTCATATTCACCAATACAGACACATATGTTTAGTGATATAAATGCAAGCTAATCCACAAGCCAGAATTTTTTTTTCTCTAAATTGACTTTCAGCAATGCTGACATTATAAAATTATTATTAAAAAAAAACCACCTTAAGTGTGGACAGGACCATGAATGACCTAATTGTCTTCAAATACAAACAATATTTTTCTAAGAATCAAAAGAGCACTTAAATTTTTCCAGTTATTGAAGTCTACCCTTCTACCCAATCTAAAAAGTCAGATGCTGTAGGGTTTAAAATGACAAACTGATATTATCTGTAAAATATCTGAGACTCAACTCTATGAAGCTATTTTTATATGATAGTTATTATGATTTGTTAGCATCTACTCCGACTCTTGAATTTAAAGTACTGACTTTAAAAAAACAAAACTGTTCTACTCTAAAGTGTGATGAATTCTTAATTATCTTCTTAGGCTTTATCCAATCCATAAATGAACCAACCAAGTGAATAAACAGTATATTTTATAGCTAAGACACTATATTACATATTTAACTATATTATAAACTCCATGGTGGTAGTGGGGAGAGGGGGAATCTGAGATATTATAATATCCCCAAATACCCAGAATTATAATCAATAAATTATAATTGATATTATAATCTATAAGGAAAGATGTTATCATTAGCTACTGATGAAACACTAAGTAACATTCTAGCCTAATACCTAAGATTTAAAAAAAAAAACAAAAAACTAACAGTTGTCTAATATAACCAATATTCAATAATTCAACTATAAAAGGATACCACTGTTGCCCTTCAAAAAAGTAAAAGTCTGGTCAGATTAGAGTAACAATTGTTCTAAAAAATAAGGTTGAATTAAGAGAGATCCAGAAGAAATGTTATTACTGACATTGAAATATGAAAAAAACCTATTGAAAAGGTTTCAAGAGGAAATACTGTTCATTATCAGCAATACAGAAACATTTAAAAAATAAATACAAAGAGTTCTAACAAATTTGTTAAGTAGTTTAAATGAAATATATCTATCAGACATCAATGCCAATATTTTTGCCAAATGTTGGCACCTCTTTGAACTTCTTATTCGTGAAAAATGTGATAAGAAAAAAATAGCACAAATAAAAACCCTCTGAATTACTCAATCTGACTTTATTCCTTAGCTTTAATAGTGGATAAAATCTTACAAACAATATGATATAGGAAAAACAACACTGGTCTTTGTGTCAAATGATTTAACAATCTTGGGCAGGACACTGAACTTCCCTAAGCTTCAGCTGTTTCACATATAAGTAAAATGGGGATAATACTCAGATCATTTACTTTTTTTTTTTTTTTAGGAAGATCAATTGATAATGTAAGCTATGAGAGACTCAATATTTTTTACAATTCTGATTAATTAACTGATGGACTTTTTAATAAAGCAGCTAAGTGTCCCAGTGGATAGAGCACTGGGCCTACAGTCAGAAAATGTTCATGTTCAAATCCAGCCTCAGACACTTCAACTACAAAATAGGAATAATAATAATAGCACCTATCTCCCAGAATTGTAGTGGGGATCAAATGAAATAATATTGGTCAAACTCTTAGAACATTACCTAGCATGTAACAGTTGATTAATTTTTTAAAATCTATCCCCAAAATACAATGGAAAAAATAGAATTCATTAAGAAACTATGACAAAAGAATTTTATAGACTATATGCTTTCTGGATTATATTTTTAGTTTACTGCTTAGCATCTTCAATGGGGTTCTCTTAGAATCCAACTTAGTATATAAGGAATTGCAAATTAATTTTCATAGAGATCAACACTTCCACATGGCTACCCAGTCCTCCTTTTCTTATCTCAAGAACTTGGTTAACTTGTTAAGCTCTACACTGTTCTCTGCTCTGAAGTCCCTTGCCCCATTATTCTAACACTAATTATGTCAGCCCCACAACCTTAGATTACTCTCGAATTTTTTCTTTAAGTTACTACCTTTATTCCTATTCTCATGTTATAAGTGAAGAAAGATCACAAAACTATGCTACTTTGGTCCACCACAAATTTATGATTCATAAACTTAACTAGATTCTCACCCTAATCTAGGCCAAGCCCTATTTGTCATTGTTTAGGTCCTGATTAATTCATTTTGAATGTAAATAGCAGATTTCTGCTTTGGCTAGAAAGACCTGAGGGTCTTCAGCTCCCAGATTCATTTACTTATGTATTTAATTTTTTTGACTAGATGAAAGAAGAGATTCTTTGCCTCAATTGCTACCTAGCCTTCATCCCTGAATGAGTGCAGCTTGAGTCAAATTAAGAACTGTTGAAAACCTTAGCTTAAAAAGGCCTAGGTCTCCCATTTCATCCAGGGCCATCTCCAGTCATCCTAATTTATATCTGGCCACTGGACCCGGATGGCTCTGGAGGAGAAAGTCAGGTGACCTTGCATAGACTTCCCTCACTTAAATACAATTCACTTGCATATCATGGCTTCATTACCTTCCCTCCTCATGTCATTGGTGCTCTTTCATAAGGAAGAACAAATAGCAACTTCTGGGTCCTCAATGTAGCAAGGCAAACCTTTTATGCTTTCCTAGTTGATTAACTATTCTATTTTACTAAAATGGTTATTCCAAATCTTTTTATCTACCTTAAAGTCTCGCATGATCAAATTGTAACGTACCAGGTATGTAAAAGGCACAAAAAACCCCAAGTAAATGCTTGTTCTCTTGCCCTGCACAATACTTCCTTCCTCCCTCTTCTCAGCTGAGAACCTTGCTCATATTTCCATGAAAAAATTGAAGCCATTCACCTAGAGCTCACTTTTTTCTCCTTTTCATCTCAATTCACTCAGGTGTCTTCCCTCTTTATTTCCTTCACTTGTTTAGCAAGAAGCAATCTTCTACATATACCCTTGATCCATTCCATCTTCTCAAGACTGCCACACACATCTCTCATTATTTTGAATCTCTCCCTATATATTGATTTAATATATTGCTGCTGCTTAGAAATACATTCATGTCTCTTTCATCCTGAAGGAAAAAAATTCTTTATTTCTTTGGACTATATCTGCTCATTATCATCCTAAATCTCTCCTTTCTTTCATGGCTCAAGTCCTTGAGAAAGATCTAACAATTGGTGCTTCCACTTCCTATCCTCTCTATGTTCGGAGCTCATTATTCAGCTAAAACTACCCTCTCAACTTCTCAATGATCAGTTCCTTTCCAGATTTCACTGGTTTGTTGGGAGCCTCTCTCACCACTCCCTTATGCTGGGTACATGCTCTTCTCTGACTTTTCTTAGCATTTCTCTGTCCTGCTTCTCCTCCCTTCTGTCGGATGGCTCCTTCTCAGTCTTCTTTGCTGGATCTTCAACCAGGTGTTCTCCATTAACTGTGACTGGTCTAGAGGATTCTGCCCTTAGCCCTCTCTCTTCTCCTTCTATATGGTCTCGTTTGATAAGTTCAGCTCTTATCATCTCTATGCACAGGACTCTCAATTGTTTTTATCTAGCCCTAGCTTCTTTCCTGTACAGCTAGGTGACCCAGTGAATACAGAGCCAAGGCTGAAGTTAGAAGTCAAAGATGATCCTGAGTTTAAAAACCAGGTTGACTAGAAGAATGGCACTACCTTTGAGAGAAATAGGGAAATCCAGAAGGGAATAAGTCTGGGGGAAAAACTAAATTCTCTTTTTAGATGCAATGAGTCTGAGGTGTCCACGAAACTAATAGTTTTAAATGTCTAATATAATAAAAATAAAAAATATTTTTATAATTTTTAATGTAGAACTAGAGCTCAGAAAAGAGATTAGGGCAGGATACATAAATCTATTAAGCCTACATGTAGGAACTTATGAGGTCACTAAGAAAATGAAAGTAGAAAGCCAATGTAGGAGGGCCTAAGACAGACCATTGGACTACACTCCCTTAGATATCAAAGGCTCATTCATATAGAGATAGCAGACTTCATCTCAGAGGGCCAGCCACTCTAATTCCTTTCCACACTGTAGAAAAGGAAGGCCTAGGGAAGCTCAGTGATCCATCACATTATAGCAGTGTCAAAGAAACACCTGAACATAGCTTGTTCTTTTAACTCTAAAAATAGTTCTTTCCTCATTATACCATGGTCAGCATGATCCAATGGTCCAAAAAGGGAGACTGAATGGAAAGGTGACCCCAAAGAAGAATCAAGAGAAATTAGTGCCATGAAAATCCAGAGAGGAAAGACCATCCAGGAAGAGAGAGTAGCCAATCACGTCAAATGCTGCAGATTACACAGTTGTAACAGAATTGTATTTGTAAATATTGTTTGTTGTATTTACAAATGCAATAATAGTTATAAAGAAATGTATTTGTGAAGTATGATTTTAATTTCAGCAAATAAAGTTATTAAGCACCTTTGTAGAAGAAATTATGCTAATATTTAATTTTTTTGCATATACATATACAAATTACATTATAGATTATACACATATAGACATGCATGCCTACATATTATTGCCCCAGACAGAAAGTTCAAGAGTAGAGATTGTTTCACTTTTTTTTATCTTTGTAACCCCAACAGTGGACACATGGTAGCCACTTAATATATGCCCATTGGTTAATTACTAGACTAAGACTGATAAGATGAAAGACAATTGTAACCCTGGACCTGCCTGAAAATAATAGCAGGGATAGGATAAATAGACACAGCATACATATACAAATATTCATGTAAGGAGGATAAATAATAGTTCTAGACAAAGTGCTATGGGATCTGCAAATGATTGCTGATTTCCTTTCTTTTTTTTTTAATTCTGAACTTAAAAACACCCCCCCAAAAGGCTTTTTAAAAAATATATATAAAGAGAGAGCGCACACACACAAAGGATTCTACATAAAACTGTCAAGTGTCAATTTCCTACCACTTGCTTTTTTAAGGATTTTACATGACTTTCAAAACTGTGCTTGTCTATGTTACATCTGAACTTCCTTCTGTTATCTCTATACATTTTTTATAAAAATGCTATAATGACCTTATTTTGGGAAAGGGAGATTTACTATTGTTCACCCTCCTTCCTCTAACTTCCCTCCCCAATTAAAAACTGATAGAAGTGGGAAAAGGGGAACTTAAAACAAATAAGCATGGCAAAGCAAAACAAAGCTACACAGCAGTCATGTCCCAAAATACATGTCTCTGTACCTCATGTGCTCTCTGGTAATGGTAGGTAATATGCTTTACTATAGAAACTCTGGAGCTTGGTTATTGTACTGATTAGTGTTAAGTCTTTCAAACATCTTTCTTTATAATGTTTCTGCCTTTATATAAACTGTTTTCTTGATTCTGTTCACTTTAATTTAAATAAGTTTAAATAATCCAAGATTCACTATAATTGCTTTTCATTATTTCTTATGGTGAAATAATTCCATTATATTTATTTGTCCCAATGTATTCAGCTATTCCCAAATAGCCCATATCAAGAGGCTATCTACAGCACTGCCTTAGATTCTAGTTGTTTTCTTTTTTTTCCCCCCAACTCTCTTCAAATTTTTTTCATGATTTTTTTTCCTTTCCTAGTCTTATCCTCTCTCTTCAGTCCTCCCCACCTTTATCCCCAGTTTGTCTGTAAGTCTGATATATATATATGTGTATATATATATATATGCATATATATATATATATTTTTTTTTTTTGCTGAGGCAATTGGGGTTAAGTGACTTGCCCAGGGTCACACAGCTAGGGGATGTTAAGTGTCTGAGACCAGATTTGAACTCAGGTCGTCCTGACTTCAGGGCTGGTGCTCTATCCACTGCACCACCTAGCTGCCCCAAGTCTGATATATTTTTACACAAAACTCTATGTATTCACAAGTCAAACATCCCATTGCTACTCTCAACAGTAATAGGGAAGTCTGGAAAGGAGGAGAATTGATGAATTCAGTTTTGGACATAATTGAGTTTAAACTGTCTGTTTGAAAAGCAGTAGATGATAACTGACTTCATAGGAGGTAATGAGATCACTAATGAAGTAGTAGAAAGGAAGAAGAGAAGAGGGGCCAAGACAGAACCTTGAAGATCACCTATAGTTAGAGGGTATGGCCTGTACGAGGGTATGTAGAGGGTATGACGATCGTGAAAAAAAGACTAAAAAGGAGCAGTCAAATAAGTAAGAAGAGAACCAGGAGAGAGTGACATTCTGAAAACCTAGGGAGACAAAATTATCAAGGAGAAGAGAGTGATAGTGCCAAAGGCTGCACAGAGTTTTAAAAAAAAAAGACTGAGGAAAAAGCCACCAAATTTGTCAATTAACAGATCACTGGTAAATTTGGAGAGAACAGTTTCAGAGGAGAGATGAGGTCAACTGTTGGGGCTCTAAAGAATGAAGTGAGAGAGGAACTTATTAAGCTCAACTTTTTCAAAGAATTTGGGCATAAAGGGCAGAAGAAATATGGGATGAATAAGCAAGATTATGGAAGTATTAAATGAGGATATTTTAATATAGGGCAGACATGGGTACCTTTGTAGGCAGTAGGGAAGGAGTCGAGAAAGACTGAAGAAAAGAGAGAGGGTAGGTAAAACAGAGGGAATCTGTTGGAGGAAATGAGATGGAAGGAGATTACTTGTGTAGGCAGAAGGTAAGCCTTGGTAAGTAATAGAAGCCACCTCTTCATGTAAAACAAAGATGAAGGAAGAAATAGTGGCAAAAGGCATGCGAGTGATATGATATGAGGGAGTTCACTGCAAATGGCCTCAATTTTTTTCTGTAACATTTGAGGAAGCTGAGAAGGTGGAAGAGGGGAACCATGAAAGGGCCAAAAAGGAATGAAAAAGTTTGGAAGAGCTATTATTAGACTATAATTGGGAAAGTAAAGCTGAACAGGAAGAATAATTCTACAAGGTATTACAAAGGCAAATAAGAAACAATTCCTATTAATTTTATTTCTATAACAGCTAATACTGGCAGTGATGTTTTATTTCAAGTTAAAGGAAATAATGGATCATACAATCACCTATTCTACACTTATTTCTCACATATATTATATACACGAGTATAAAGAAAACAAATACAAGGTCACATTTGAATAGGAAGAAGGATGAGGAAAGGCATCATTGAAGATTTGATATTTGACCTGAATTTTGAAAGAAACTAGAGATTCTAAGAGATAAAAGTTAGGACAGAACACAAGGAATGAAGGAATGAAGAATGATCTATGCAAAAACAGAGAGATAAAAGTAGAATGTCACATGTTTGGATGAACAGCAAAATTGCTAATTTGTATGGTCCATGGACTATGTTTATAGAAGCAATATGTAATAAGTCAGGAAAGACAGGTTAGAATTAGGTTTTGAATGTCTTTAAATAAAAAAGGAACATGCATTTGATCTTAAAATTATTAGGGAGCCACTGGAGTTTTTTGAAGAAATTTATATGCTGTCCTCAGTGCCTAAAACAGTGCCAGATACTTAACAGGGATACAATAAACTCTTATTGACTGATCATACAGTTCAAAATATTCTTTATCATCAAATTCTTCTGCTTTACTATGAAATGCTGGAATTTGTCCAGCATTTCATAGTATTCCCAAATTTGTCTATCCATAAATGAAATCTAAATGTGAACATGTAGGTGGCACAGAAGATACAGTGCTAGAGTTGAAGTCAGAAAGACCCAAATTCAAGTCCTGCCTCACATACTTATTGTCTGTGTGATTCTGGAAAGTCACTGTAAGGTTTGCTCATGTGCAAAAATGGGGAATTAAGAGCACTTCCTTCATGAGGTTTTTATGAAAGTGATACAAGATAATATGAAAATGGTTTTATTAAAATCTCAAAGTAGTTGAAGACACAGGATTATTATTAGTACACAGATGAGACAAAGTATCCTGTTTTCTTCTCCAGGGGTTCAGATATCCAAGTCTAATTATGGAATCTTTAGTCAATACACATTTCTGGATTCCACTAGACTGTGAGCTTTGTGAAGGCAGGGACAGCCTCTTTTACCTCTTTTTATATCCCTAGCACTCAGCATAGTGCTTGGCATATAAGAGATGCTTTTAAAAATATTTATTGATTCCCAAATTATTTTTATGCCTAGGAGTTGCCAAAAACTTTTCACATATGTCAAAAGCTTCCCTTAAGAACACTAATCTCATGATAATTAACATACAGATGTCTGAGACTAGCTTAAACAAAATGGATGTCTTGATAAACTTTATTTTAATTAAATTGAAAACTAACTGGAAATATCTGAAAATGATTTTAGCCCAAACAATTACAAAGCCAGGAAAGATTATAGGACTATATAGCAAGTTGGAAAGGACAATGGGAACCATCTAGACCAAGAATCCCATTTTACAGAGAAGAAAACCATCCCAAGGAGGCCAGGGAATTGTCCAATGCCACAGCATAGTAACTGAAGAGGGTTTTGAACCCATGTCTTCTGATTCCAGAGTCAGTGCTTTGTCCATGAGAGAATACTACCACCTTTTGGCAAATCTTGCCACCTCAAATGGTTCCGAGAGCTCTTCTACTTTCTATGCTGGACATTTATTATCTACAAGATAGCAAATATTTATGAATGAATAAGTGATTTTCTGAAAAATCATCTATTTGTGGTTGAGATTTTACCTGCATTTGAGACACAGGAAAAACACCTGTGTTTTACACCTATGATCAAACATTGATTCCTTAATGGCCTTCAGGTTTAATTTTGGAAAATAGGATATAATATTTCATGAAAGAAAAAAATACCATAGTTCTCAAAATATGCTTTACCTCTCTCAATTAATTTTAAAAGTTAAATAAAATGTACCCAGAATTATTTTATTCAAAAAAGGAAAAATCCAAACTGACTCAAATATAGGTGCTTTCTAACATACATAAAATAGTATTATAATAGATTCCTTGCTATAGTACAATGCCATCAAATAAGGATACTAGTGCAAATCACAGTCTGACTCTATAGAATCTGGCCTTAAACAATGTGTTAAACCTCCATTTTAATGAACCATCAAGTAAAAAGCACTTTCAGTTCAGTAAGGAAAGAAGAAAATTGCAATGACAATCTGTCTTTACCTTGTTTCTATTACCTAATCATTTGGCTCCCTATGCATGCATGTTTCATGTAGGTGAAAGATTTGGGAGTTTAACTGGGTTGTTTTTGGTGGGGTTGGGGGTGGGGGTAGGTATGGTAGCTTGAGGTAATTAGAATTGAGGAAAGTAAAGGATAATTATAAATCAAGAGAAGATAAAGCTCAGTTTACCTATCTGGTTTCCCTTAAAGTAAATGGCACTAAGTCAGGATCTTTTATTGTAGAATAGCTGTTACTATGTATCTGACTTTTACAAATGTATTATTCCATAAAGCTGATAGTAATAAAACAAAAACCATTATTTCTATGTACTATCCAACAGACAAAGAAATTATGTTGTCATATAAAATATTTCTTTAAAAAGTCATTAAATTGGGGCAGCTAGGTGGCATAGTGGATGCAGCACCAGCCCTGAAGACAGGAGGACCTGAGTTCAAATCTGGCCTCAGACACTTAACACTTCCTAGCTGAGTGACCCTGGGCAAGTCATTTTAACCCCAATTGCCTCAGCAAAAAAAAAAAAGTGTCATAAAATTAAATTGGGAGGAGGGGATAAATGGAGTCATTTCAATCATGTTCAACTTTCCATGACCTTATTTGGGGTTTTCTTAACCAAGATAGTGGAATGGTTTACCATTTCCTTCTTCAGCTCATTTTAAAGATGAGGAACTAAGGCAATCAGAGTTAAATGACCTATCCAGGATCAAATAGTAAATGTCAGGGACTAGATTTGAACTCCTATCCTCCTGCCTCCAGGGTCAATACTCTACTGACACTAAGCCATCTAGCTGCCCCAGATTGTTTCTAAGTTAGTGTTATCCACTCAATAAAGGTACCTTTTTTTCTGTTTTATGGGTGTTGATATATGAAAGTTTCAAATAGTTGCTATGACAAGTTAACTAGCATACCATAACTAATATATTGGGCCAGCTAGATGGCACAGCAGATAAAGCTGAGCCTGGAGAACAAAATACCTGAGTTCAAGTCTGAATTCAAACATTTACTAGCTGTTACTCTGGGCAAGACACTTTACCTCTATCTGCTTTGGTTTCCTCAACTCAAAAATAAGGATCATAATATTATCATAATTCTTCCTACAGTCGTGGTGGCACTCAATTATGGTATAGAGTAAAAACATATTATAGAAAAAAGCAATTATTTCATTGGTCAAGGGAATTTTTGGATGAGGAAAATCCTGCTACTAATGCAGATTGACACCTCTGCAACTGATATAGACTTATGTAGAGAGTTGCCGAAGGCACAGAGCCCGTAGAAGGCAGAGGCGGCACTGGGGCCTACTCTCTAAGCACTATGCCAGGATGCCTTTTCAGGATTTACAGAAAAGATAAAATATATCTCACTCTAGTCTAGGTCCTCACTCCCCACTTACTTTCCCCAACTATTGGAAGTTTCTTAATTGGTTTTCCTACCTCCTGGCTCTCTCCCCTCTAATCTGATACCTTTCATATATGATTGCCAAAATAATTTTCCTAATGCTGACTTAAAAATCTTCAGTGCTTATAAAATCAAATACCAACTTCTTAAGTGCCATTCAAAGCCCTTCCCAATCTGGTTCCAGTCTCCTTTTCCCATCTTATTATATACTACTATATTTGTGGCTGTTCAATCATTTCAGTGACGTCTGACTCTTGTGACCCCATTTGGGGTTTTCTTGGCAAAATGACTATAGTGGTTTTGCAATTTTATTTCTCTAATACTACTATATAGACAATCTACATGTTAGTCAAAATGAACTATACATAGTTCTCCAATCTCATAATTTACTCTAAATTTACTGCACTTTTACAACAGCCATTCCTTTTTTAAAAATTTATTTTCTTAGTTTTAATACACATTGCTTTATGAATCATGTTGGGAGAGAAAAATTAGAGCAAAAGGGAAAAACACAGGAAAGGGGGAAAAAACAGAAAAAAGAAGTGAACATAGCATGTTCATAGAATATTGATTTACATTTGGTATCCTTAGTTCTTTTTCTGAATACAGATGGCATTTGCTGTTCAAAGTCTATTGGGATTGCTTTGGATCACTGAACCACTGAGAAGACCCAAGCCTTTCATAGTTGATCATCACACATTCTTGCTGTTATTGTGTACAACATATTCCTGGTTCTGCTTGTTTTGCTCAGCATCAGTTCATGTAAATCTTTCCAGTCCTTTCTAAAATCAGTTTGTTCATCATTTTTAATAGAACAATAATATTCCATTATCTTCACATACCACAACTTATTCCTCAATTGACAGGCATATGCTCATTTTCCAGTTTTTTACAGCAGCCATTTTTAAAATGGGTCTCTTTCCATCTCTACCTACTGTAAATCTTTCCTTCTTTCAAAGGCAAAGGTAGTGCTACCTATTTCATGAAGCTTTCCCTAAACTCCGAACTCTAAGTGTTCTCCCTCTAATAATAATTTCTAACAAAATATTAGGGTTTTTTTTTGCACTCATCATTATATGCAGTAGAGGTTTTTTCTGAATTAGTCTTATCCATGAGCCTCACCTTCAAGACTTCAGAGAAGGAGCTGTCTTTTTTTTATCTTTGTACTCCCAGCATCTAGCACAATGCATTGCATGTAGTGAGTGCTTAATAAACATCAAATTAAGAGGAATAAGCATTTCAAAATTTCTATAAGTGAATAGACTAAAGGGTACTCTAAGATTTAAAATTTAGATTTTCATTTTTAAAAAATCTACTACATTTTTGCTTGAATATTTCCTCCTTTCACAAAAGTTACATGACTTGATAAATGTGTGTGTTTATACATACTGCCAACTCAAGATAATTTTATTTGGTAAAAAAGAACGATTAATCATTTTAGAAAGACAATTTTTTGTTTTTCTCTTTAAAAAAAGTTAAATTAATGTGAAGAATTAAAATTTTTTAATGGAAACAGAAGGATAGATTAATTATTGTAGCATCTATCTTACTGATCTTTTGTGCCAAAAAGGTCGAGTATACCTATTTTCTGAATTTTTCACATCACTTAAATTTGAGGGTTTTTTCATCTTTTGTCTTGCTGTTGAGTTCTAAACTCTATATGTCTTGATGCTTTTATTCTTGGTCACCTTTTTAATTATATAAGAAAATAAGTTCATTTGGGTAGTTTTTCTTTTTAGAAAGGGAACTATTTACTTAGGAACCAATCATTTTAATAATGCATAACCAATAGAACTGTATGAAGTTGTCATACCTAAGGCTTCTGCTTATTAAAGTATTTGGACTAAACTATTCCTATAGTTCCTTTGGCATGAAAATGTGAAAAGCTAAAGACGGTCTTAACAAGTAACTTTATTTCACAACATTTAGCATAATATTCTGGATTATGGATTAGCATCCTATCCATACCATGGGAGGAAAAAAAAATCTGCATTGGTGAATCTGAGAAATACAATGCCCATATGATAATCAAATGACAAAATGTAGTCATCAATATCCATACCTCAAGATTTAAAAAGTTAATCTAACAGTATTTATAAAGTAAAATCTTTATGGCAAAACTAGAAGTCTGTTCCCATCAGGCTCTTATACATGACTGCATACAATATTGCTCCTTCAAAACTCTTTAAGAATTTATAAGCATTTTCCTTTGACTTCAATGATTATTTTACAATTGTTTAACAGATTCATATTTAAATTACTCAGATTTTTCCTAGATATCCTGTCTTACATATAGAAAAAAAATCAAATGATAAATAAAATGAGGGAATTCAAGTTAGCACTAAAATTTACCCTTCTGGTAACACAGTTATCAGTAAAGATATAATTAGTATCACATCAAACACAAATGGTGATCAAGTGATATTTACATCAACTCTTAAAAAGAATAGTATGTCCAGTATTAATGTATCTCATCTACCTTGAAAAACTTTTGTTTGGCTGTTTTTTTTTAAATCAGTAACACATTGGAATTTTAAAATAAAACATGTTAAGTTTTTAAAATTAAAACAAATAGAATAATTCTGCGTATAATTATATTGTCATGATTTTTTCCCCCCAGTTTTCTGATCATCTTTATAGTTAGGAACTTATTTTCTCCTTTACAATTCACATGCTTCCTTTGGTTCAAATCTCTTACAACCCTCACTTGGCTTTAATCTTGCTTGGAGAAATCTTTTTTTCTGTTCAACTTAAGAAAATTGACATCTTATTAAACTGTCATAACAAGTGTTTCAAAAGAGGGAAGTAGGGAGGCACAACAAGAAAAAGAAGATTGGCTGTAAAGTCAGAGGATATGGGACTTCAAATCCTTACTTTAATACTAATACTAACTACCTTTACTACGCTGGTCACTTATAACCTCATTGAACTGGGCTTTTTCATCTATAAAATCAATTAGCTGAAAGAAGTCATTCTTTGAGGTCCTTTCTAGTTCTAAATACAAAACTCTATGATCCAAATTCAGATTTCATTTAATTTTATTTTTAATAAAGTCTTCTAAAAAAACTGAAATTTTGGGGGTTTTTTTTGTTGTTGATTTTGTTTTTGGAAAGAAAGATTAGTTTTGTTTTTTACCAAAAACTCCATTCATTTAGCTTTTAATTTTGTAAAATTTATGCCAAAAAGCATAGAGGAAACAGACTTTTAGTTCTAGTTAAACTCATATCTTTAGAAACAGTCTCAAAAGATATAAAAGAAATCAGTTAGTCAATTTCTACCTGTGGATTTAACGTGACACCATTGACAAAGTTTTGGTGATTTCTTTTATATTTTATGACCCCATACAATTTTAATTATTTTAAATTATTATTCAATTAAAAGTTACATTTCTGAAAAAATATTCAAAGAAATTTTAGAATCCAGTAGATACTTCACCAGTATCATCTTGTAAGTCTTACAACTTAAAAGTTTGATGGCACACAATTAAATCCACAGAATCTGTTAGAAAATGCCTGACAACACATGAACAGTGAGCAGTGCTGTAAAGTTTCTTTGCCATATTTAAAGTTTATGTGATCCCAACCAGGAAGTATTTTTACTGCACTACATAGATCAGTGGAAGGCTTTTGTGTACAAGGTAAATACATTTAAAAACCACATTAAAAAGCTCTACAACACCAGTAGCATCCCATTTGCAAAGCAACTTTCTGCTTCCTTGTTCTCTTTCCCAAACTAGCAAAATCTATTAAACACTCCCCTCTAAGGAACTTCAAAGACCATTTTAAAGACTGGAGGAACTAGACTATATAAGAAATCAATCCATGAGGAGAGACATATGAACCTCAATTATGTATTGCTTTAACTTTTATAAATCAAAACCACTTGATCTCAGTCTTATAAAGTTGAATCAAAGCTATGCAAAGCAACATATTAAGGAAAGAATCCACATACTAACTTTGCTAGTCAAATCTTAATCATAGTTTGCTGTCTGCCCTCAATCTTTTCTTGGAATGTGATCTGAAATATTGTGCCAAAAAATAAGAGAACAGTAAGGGGTTTTTATTTATATTTAATGCATATGATCTGGAAGCTCATATAAATATAAACTAGGTGAATTTCAAATGCATTATATACTTGTACAAGTCTTACATTTAATTCTCTACTTATTTTAATCTGAATCTAGTGAGTATGAAGTCATGCTACCCTGAGTTACACATACATTTTAATATGCAATGAAAAGGTTATAGTAACATGCTACAAACAGAAAAGAGATTTGAGTGTTTTACACCCTGAGTTTCTCCAGGTCATGCAAAATATTAATAGTACTTTCTTCCTTTAAGCTAGTAAAGAGCATCACTTTAAAAAATACAGTCTCAAACACCATTTTCTATCCATAGCTTGAAATTTAACCTTTTGTGTGCAGTTACAGTTATCTTCAAATTGATTCCCATATTTGAAGACAGGATCAATTACAGACAATGCAATTTATAGAAAGACAATGTGATAGATGTCAATCAACAAGCATTTTATCAAGCGCTTAGTATGTGCCAGGCACTGTTTTAAGCACTTAAATTTTAAACAATAACTGCTTGCTTATAACAGTATATCGTTTACATGAAGCAGATGAACTAAAGAAAATTATATGGCAAAAAATACATGTTAAAACCTTTTAAATTAAACCTTCAGTTATCATCCATGATGATCTTTTTGATCTAAACTTTGCCAGCACTGTTCATGTGGGGCAGCATAGTGTATATAACTTACAGATTTCTTCAATAAAATAAAATGAAATGCATACCAGCAGCAACTACAGCTGGAGGAGGCGAGCCTGCCTCACCGCCACTTGTCTGACTCATGGATGCTACAGATGTTTCTCTAGATGGAGGTAACTGTAACTCCTTTGGGAGAAGATCATAGACAGATTCTGAGGGGAAAAAAAAAGCAGAAGTAATTAAATATGAAATCAATAAGACTATGTCCTAAAAGTAACAGAAAAGGAGGAAAGAGTTCTACTTCTACAAAATTATTTATGTTTTTATATGTAAAGGCAGAAAACTAGAAGCAACCTATGTGATTGGAAAATATCTGAATAAATTATGGTATATCAATACAATAAAATATGCTATTATGACATAAAAATCACAAATATTATAGGAAAGCATATGAAGTATTCCAAAGAAAGCAAAACTGGACAGTTGTATACACTATCTAAAACTGTATAAAAATAAGCAAATAAACACGCAGATAAAATGAACTCAGAAAAAGATAAGAAATAATTTTTGATATATTTTTTCACAAGTTTAAATTTTTTTCTTTTCTCAAAGTATAAACATTTTGGAATTTATTGTTTTATTTAAATTGGGGTCTCTAGTTTTATAGGAAATTTCTACAAGTGACTTGAGCTGGAAAGGAACTGCTGAGACCACACTATACCCACATGACCACATCAGATGTTTCTAGAGGAAGGGAGACATCTACTTTTTTCCTTTGCATCTTTTACTTAGAAAAGTCTACTTATAAAAAGGGATTGCTCCCTTTGATTTTGTCAAAGAGCCATCCATCCATCTTTCCTTTATTCTCTCATATTGTCTCTCCTCTTAAGTCCCATAGTTAGAAATCTTTGATAAGTGTTTGATGGATGTCTGTCCACAATTGTCTTGGGTCTAAAAGAGAGGGCCTAATGACCATTCCTTTAATAATTTGCTGGCCTCATTAATAAAATGATTAAATTCTCTACACACACACACACACACACACACACACACACACACACACACACACACAATTTAGGGTCTCATTTCTCATTTCATTTCTCCTTATTTGCTAAGATTATGTTGATAATAAAATTATTAAAAAATAAAATCAATCAACAACACCTAAACAAATAATAATAATAGCATTTATGTAGCACTTTAAGCATTTTATATATGTTAAATCA
>JAJPUD010000849.1:368977-392191 GCA_023553655.1 Myrmecobius fasciatus | reverse complement strand
TAATAGCATTTATGTAGCACTTTAAGCATTTTATATATGTTAAATCATTTGATCTTTACAACAACCTCTTGAGGTAGGTACTATTCTTATTTTATAGATGAGGAAATTAAAAAGAGCAAGTGTTTTGCCCAGGATGACACCACTAGTCTGAGGCCTTCAAAAAAACATAAGCTGTGTTCAGTGAAGAAAGCAATACACACCCAGAGAGAGGGATGTGAAATGTGGACCACAACATAACATTTTCATGCTCTCTATTGATGTTTGCTTGCATTGTGTTTCCTTTCTCTGATTTTTCTTTCTTGCAGATATGATTTTTCTTGCACAACAATGATAAGGGTGGAAATAATGTATACATATATTCGATTTGTCAAGTATTTTAACATAATTAACATGTAGTGGATATCCTGCCATCTAGGGGAGGGGTGGGGAGTAGGGGGGAAAAATTTGTAACAGAAAGCTTTGTAAGGGTTAATGTTGAAGAATTACCCATACATATGTTTTGTAAATAAAAAGTTTTAATAAAAAAAAGTAAGCTGATAGAACTGAAAATATTTCTGTTTTTCATTCTTTATTTTGAGTTCCAAATTCTTTCCCTCCCATAGAACTCAAAAGAAAAAAGTGAAAAAAAAGCTTTAAACTGCACTCAGAATTTGAAAGTAGATAGCATTCATTATTCATCATAAATCCTTTGGAATTATATTGTTCATAATATTGTATTGATCAGAGTCTTTCATAGTTGATTACTGTGATAATATTGCTATTTCTGGTTTTGTTCACTTCACTTTGTATCAATTCATTTAAGTCTTCCCAGGTTTTTCTGAAACTATCTCATTCATCTTTTTTTTTAAATGCATCTATAATATATCACAACTTCTTCAGCAATTTCCTAATTACTAATGGGCATATCCTCAATTTCCAATCGCCACCACCAAAACAGCTATTATTGTGCATGTGTGTGTGTGTGTGTGTGGTATGGTGTGTGTATGTGTCTTTTTTTGAGGGGGGGGTTTATCTTTCTGGGATACAGACTAGTAATGGTATTGCTAATTGAAAGGGTACGTAGTTTTGTAGCTCTTTGGGCATAGTCCCAAATTATTCTCCAGGAAAGTCGGACCAGTTCACAATTCCATAAACAGTGCTTAAGTGTACCCATCCCACTCTTGTATTGTCATTTTTCCCTTTCTGTCATTTTTCCCTTTCTGTCCCTTAGTCAAACTGAAAGGTGAGGTGGTACATCAGAGCTGTTTTTAATTGCATTTTCTAATAAATAGTAATTTAGAGTTTTCATATACTGATTTCATCTTCTGAAAACTATATATATGTGTATAAATATGCATATATAGAAAATACATATATGCATACATAAATATACATTCACATATACATATGTATACTTTGACCACTTATCAAATGTGTAATGGCTCACATTTCTAAAATTTTTAAAAATTTGGATCAATTTCCTATATATTTGTAAAATAAGACCTTTATCAAAGAAATTTGTATTAAATTTTTGCACCAGTTTCCCGTTTTCCTTCTAATTTTGGCTGTATTGTTTTGTGCATACAAAATTTTTAAAATTTCATGTAATCAAAATTATAAATTTATCTATATGATCCTCTCTATCTTTTGTTTGATCAACAACTCTTCCCTTATCTATAGATCTAACAGGTAGTTTTTCCCATGTTCCCCTAATTTGCTAATAATATCCTTTATGTCTAAATCATGCACCCATTTTGATATATCTTGACATATGATGTGAGATAATGGTTAGGCCTAGTTTCTGCCATTCTGCTTTGCATTGAGACATTTTAAAACTCATTTTCCTGATTCTAAATCCAACAATTATTCACTGTGCCACCTATAAATCTCAATTATCTGAGAGATTACTCAGCAGACATCTAGTTAATATTCCTAAGTATTTCATAAAAAGAACAATATTAATATTACCAACATATAATTATACAATTTAAAAATTATTTTTTGTTTCCTTTAGTGTCATTTCTATCTCTTCTATAAACATATTTAGGATGGTGCTATTAGAAGTCAACTGCAGCATTCCTACTTTCCTTGAGAGTCAACAGTGGGTGTTTTTTTTTTTTTAAATAAAAACCTTTATAAATCTTCTATCTTTCTTCTGTTGTCCTTCCAATTTCATCCTTAATGCTCTCAAAATGACTGTGTATTTGAATTTCTTGCTAAGTTCTCTTTAAATTGGTTTAGTACTCTACTGCTTTGCTCTGTGGTTTTTCTTTTCTAATTGTTTGGTTTGGGGGGTTGCTTTTTGGGGGGGAGGAGGGATTCCTTAAGATAATATTTCTCAATCTTTTACTGTACTTCTCTGGAAGAGTTTATAAATGATCTTTATATTAAATTGTCATTATACTTAGCCAGTAAATGAATTGTTTCCTGATTCAGCATTTTATTGCTTGAATATGAAAATTAATATTTATATAGCATTTACTAAGTGCCAAGCACATTGCTAAGCTCTATACAATTACTCTTTTGACCCTCACAACAATCCTACAGAGTAGGTACTATTATCATTCCTCTTTTAAAAATGAGAAAACTGAGAAAAACATAGATTAAGTGACTTGACCATGGTCACACATCTGAGGCCACATTTAAATTTAGGTTTTCCTAACTGCAGACCAGAGTTCTTTCACTGTACTAACTCTCTCTCCTTCTCTTTCCCTTCCCCTCTCTCTTCCCTCCTCTCCCTCCTTTCTCTCCCTGCCCTCCCCCACACTCACACACTCAGTCCTTGAGAGTACATCCCAAGGAGAGAATCATGGAGGTTACTAAAAAAATTAATTTATAGTAGCTTTTTTTTTTGGGGGGGGAGAAATAGCCAAGAACTAAAAATAGAAGAGAGGACCACTGTCTAAGGAAAAGTTTAACAAATTGTGGTTTAGGAATGTAATAATCTAATACTCTTTACATAATACCTACAACAATGGCAAAATAATATTGAATGAATGTATAGTAAGGAAGCAAAAGCAAAGAGTACAAATTATTCTTAATAAAAGCTTTGAAGTAAAGGGGACAAGATAAACATGTCTAACTTTAGGAAACAGCAAGGTCAAGTGAAGGCAGTAAGAAACAAGTAAATAAATATGTGAACCAGAAAGCAAGAGAAGAGGTATATAGATTTATATACAAATCAGGTATACAAATCAAACATTTGCTGATAATAAGTCATAATTTCCTGACCCCTCCGTTACGAGAAACCATATGGGGTCACAAACCACAATTTAAGAAGCTGGAGACTAGATTACTTTTAAGGTCCCTAATAGCCTTGCTTTATGATGCTATTAATCACTCCTTCACCAACCTGGGTGCAGTCTTTATATTACCCTTCAGTTTAACAAGATCTTTTTCTAAAATTTAGTACCTAGACTAAACACTGTACTCCAAGACATATCTCCTCTATAGACCCAGGCATCAAATGGCTTCTTAAGTCCACTAAAGATATTATTCTAAACCCCTCTTTCCAAGTTGAAATGTGCTAAACATGTTATCTGGATGTTGTATAAAAACAATCTTTGGATTGTCAATGCATTTATTTTATTTCCTATGACTTTTATTTAGTGAATAAAAGCTTTTTTTGCTTCAAAATTATAATTGATGTTATCATTCCATTTCTTTTTAATATTTCATGTCAAATGAGTCATTTGGAATTTACCATAGTATTTCCTATGAGATGTGGCTCTAATCCAATTTTCATCCTACTACTATTCTTAAGAGCTTTTATTGAATCCTTATAATTGAGCTATATAGCACCAGTTGCTCAATGTTTGGGCTTTTAATTCTGCATTATTTTGCATATTAATTGATCTGCATCTCCATTCATCATTCATTTTTCCCCCCATAACACTTTTTTACTCCCTTAGCATTTTACTTTCTTTATAATGTTTATCTCCCCAAGTGACATATGGTATCTGGTATGCATGTATATATGTACATGTATACATATATATTGCAAACATATATTTCTGTGCCTCAAACAAGCTTTAGATGTCTTATAGCATACATTCAACAAATATTTGAGAAATTTAATAAATTATCTTTTTATTGTTATTTAATAAATTGTGATGATGCTTTATACTCTTTCTCTTTCTATTCTTTACATTATTGCTTAAGATTCACACTTCAAATTTAATGTATCTATTTCTCTATCTTATCATAATAATAACATCATTTCTATAATTTTTAAGGCCTGCAAAGTACTTTACAAATATTACCTGACAGTTCTCACAACAACCCTGGGAGGTAGGTGCTATTATTACCCTTATTTTACAGAAAAAAAAAAAAAACCTGAGGCATACAGGGATTGCCTAAAGTCACACAGAAAGTAAGTGCCTAAAGCTAAATTTGAATTCAGATCTTAGTGACTCCAGTTCTACCTACTACTATCAAACAGTCTTGATACATGCCAGTAAATCATTCCTTAAATTACATTTTTTCAGGTGTTTTCCTGAAATCATTCTTTACTCAATGACCACATTTGAATTATTTTTCATAATTCTGAATAGTATAAAGAGATAAAGTCCTAATACTCTTGTCACTGGAATCAAAGTCAGAAACATTGTTTGTTTTTCTGGCCTCAACCAGAGGCTTTCTTAGGATAGTATTCTAGTAATCTGAGCTTTGCTTAGAAATGCTTTTACAATGAAGCTTAAAATAACTGATAATTAGATCAACCATTAATCTGATAAAGGTAAGATTGAAAGAAGAGAAGAAAACTGAAGCCCACCAAAAAAAAAAGGAAAAAAAGAGGGGAAAGGGAGTAAAAGTAAGGTATAGTAGGAAAAATTATGGTGTGACTTTCAGGAGTCCTGGACTTGAATTCCAACAGTGCTACTTACTCCCTGTATAATTTTGAACAATAATAGTCGCCCTTTCTAGGGCTTCAACCTCTTCATCTGAAAAATAAGATTAGAATAAATGCTCTCTAAGCTTCTCTCTAGCTCTAGACTTGAACCAAAGTAACTTGAGAGTATTTGAGAGAAGAATAGTAGCGAATAAAATTGTTTATTGACAGGTAATATTGCGATGTCTTCTCCTTCCTTGCTTCTCCCACATTCTCCCGATCTTATGCTTTCCAAGTTTTTTTTCAGTCCACAAGGCAGAATACCAAAGATAAACAAAAGGAGAAGGATTTTCCTGCGCTTCTCCAGGTAAAAGGTAGACAAAGGCACAAGCAGATAATGTTGGTCTTCCACATTGGGGACCTAGAATAGTGAGAGTGGAGAGGTAGGTAGATGGCAGCAAAACTATTTAGATTCATCACTAAGGCATTCAAGGTCCCCAGCTTTGTTCTCTGAAGCACTGATTTTCTAAAAGAACTAGTTAATGAAAGCACATTCCATTTACCTTCAACTGTAAGTAAACAAATAAAAGCTAAGCATAGCGATCTTTTTATCCTTCTGGGCAAAGAAACAACTTGTAGGAAAATGGTGATAAATCAAAGGAACTATTTCATTCTGTAATCAAAGACATTTTAATGAAAATAGATATAACATTTATGTATGTTTTTGAAGACAAATATATTATTACTATGACAGGAAATAATGAAGAAAAACTTTCAAACTAAAAAAAGATTTTTTAAATGTAAGTGATTTTCTTTAAACTTCTTCATAAAGCTTCCCTAGGAACCTGAGTCAGCATTTCCCAAAATATCTATAGCATAAAATACTTAAATAAGTACAAGATCTACATTTCTATTTATTAACTTTCAATAAGCTACTGGATCCCGAAGTAACAATTTTATCTTAAACACTATGAAACAGATTACCTGGCAATTCCATTGGGCCAACATAGTTCTACATTGAAAAGAGACAGCATTCATTCTCTGTTAAAAATACTTCAAGCTTAACAATCATCACAGTTGGCATCTACAACTGGAAAAATGTACTGGTTGTATGTCTGTTAGATATTATGTTTCTAAAAGATTATGTAGGCCAAGAATAACTGGTAGGTAATGTTCTATGTTTCAATAACTTCTCTTCATCTAACTATAATCCAAGATACTAGCAATCCTGGCACAAATATATCTATATCACATCTTGCAGGTTATTTTAGGAAAATAATATAATCTGCCCATTTGAAAATAATAATTTAAAAAAATTTTTTTTAAATAAGCCCAATTGTACTTGTCCCCAGTATAATTTTTACCCTGTAAAATTTTTTTAATCTTGTTCAAATGGCCTCAATTTCTTAAAAATATCTAATTAAAAAAACTATTACTCTGTGCAGATGATATGGTATATTTAGAGAATCCTAGAAAATCAATTTTTAAAACTACTAAAAACAACAACTTTAGCAAAGTTGCAGGATATAAAATAAATCTGCACAAGTCATCAGCATTTCTAAATGTTACCAACAAAGTCCAGTAGGAAGAGATAGAAAGCGAGAAATCCCATTTAAAATAACTGTAGATAATATAAAAATATTTGGGAATCTACCTGCCAAGACAAAGCCAGAAACTACATAAACACAATTACAAAACACTTAACACAAATAAATTTAGATTTAAACAAATGGAAAAATAGTAAAATGCTCATGGATAGACCAAGTCTAATATAAGAAAAAGACAATTCTACCTAAATTAATCTACTTAGTGCCATACCGATCAAATTGCCAAGAAATTACTTTATAGAATTAGAAAAAAATGTTAAGAAAATCCATCTGGAAGAAGAAAAAACCACGAATTTCAAAAGAATTAAGGGGGGAAATTAATGAAAAAAAAAAAGAAAGCCTACCTGTACCACATCTAAAACTATATTATAAAGTAGTGGTCATCAAAACTATTTGATACTAAGAGAGTAATGGATCAGTGAAATAAGTTAGGTTCACAAAACACAGTATCCAATGAGTAAAGTAATATAGTATATGATAAACCCAAAGACCCCAGCTTCTGGGATAAGAACAATTTATTTGACAAAAATTGCTGGAAAAAACTGAAAAATGTATAGTAAAAACTAGGCATTGACCAACATGTCACACCCTATACCAAGATAAGGTTAACATGGAATGATGAATTAGACATAAAGAGTGATACTATGAGGAAATTAGGAAAACAAGGGATAGTCTACCTCTCAGACCTGTGGAGAAGGGAGTAATTTATGACCAAAAAAAAAAATGAGAGAACATTATGAAATGCAAAATGGATAACTTTGATTACATTAAATTAAAAAGTTTCTACACATACAAAACCAATGCAACCAATATTAGAAGGGAAGCAGAAAGCCGGGGGAAAATATTTATATCTAAGTAAGACTTCTGATAAAGGCCTAATTTCTAAAATATATGGAAAATTCATTCAATATAAAAATACAGCCATTCCTCAATTGATAAATGGTCAAAGAGTATGAACTGACAATTTCAGATAAACAAAATATGAAAAAATGCTCTAAATTACTATTGATTAGAGAAATGCAAATTAAGACAACTTGGAGGAAACAGGGGAAAACTGGGACACTAATACATTATGAACTGATCTAATCATTCTGGAGAACAAGTTGGAACTATGCCCAAAGGGCTATAAAACTGTATACTTTTTGATCCAGCAGTGTCACTATTGGGTCTGTTTCTCAAAGAGATCATAAAAGAGGGAAAAGGACCTATATATGCAAAAATGTTTGTAGCAGCCCTTTTTGTAGTAGCAAGGAACTGGAAACTGGATGATGCCCAAGAGTTGGGGAATGATTGAATAAGTTATAGTATATTTAAAAAATGGAATATTATTGTTCCATATTAAATGATGATCAGGCTGATTTTAGAAAAGCATGGGAAGACTTACATGAACTGATGCTAAGTGAAATAAGCAAAACAGAGAGAACACTGTACACAGTAACAGCAAAATTATGTGATGATCAACTGTGACGGACTTGGCTCTTTTCGAGAATGAAGTGATTGAAAGCAATTTCAATAGACTTGTGATGGAAAGTGCCATCTATGTCCAGAGAGAGAACTACAGAGACTGAATATGGATCAAAGCATAGTATTTTCACCTTATTGTAACTGTTGTTTGTTTGTTTTTTTTCCCTTTTGATCTGATTTTTCTTGAGCAGCATAACAAATATGGAAATATGTTTAGAAGAACTGAATATGTTTAACCTATATTGGATTACTTGCTGTCTTTGGAGGGAGAAAGGGAGAAAAAATTTGAAACATAAGGTTTTGCAAAAGTAAATGTTGAAAACTATCTTTGCAAGTATTTGGAAAAATAAAATGCTATTTTTAAAAAGAATGTCTAAATAATTAATTTCAATATAAATTATTTGTATTTATTAAACTGTCCTAGTCCTACTTAAAAAGAGAAAATTTTCAAAGGCCCCTGAAAGAAGCTAACTAATACTAAGTGTCTATTACTAGTACTTAATGCTGTGAAAGACCATGAAATTTTACTTTAATGGGCACATCATTAAAAATCCATTCTTTATTTCTCATAAAAATCCACTCATTTCCCTAAAGCCAGACGTAAGGATCTGCTTAAGTGACTACATATCCTTTCCTTAATTTAAACTTATATGCATATGAATGTGAATGTGTATATATACATAAGGATGGATGAGTACATGGATGGATGAAGACACAATAAGTCCAATTCCAATGTCTTAGGGGAAGAGGTGACTAGGTTTTTTACAGCCTATGCCAGTAGAACACAACATCTGGCACAGTACTCTCAAGCAGAAATAACTTCAAGTATGGGACTGGGTCTGTCTGAAAAAACTTTGAAGGAATGGTCTTTATTTTGAGGACCAGCCTAGGCAAGTTCAAAGAGGATCCTGAGCATAGTAATCCTTAAAAACCATGTAACAAAGGTATCAAGGATTACAATCTGTAACTAGGAAAGGGAGAGCCCACAATTAGGATACAGACTTAAAATGTTAATATTTAATTTTTACTATTCCTAATGAAAATATTCTTTAGAAGTCAAAATTTAAATGAGCAAACATTTCATTGTTAGCTGGGTGGCACTATAGATAAAATGCCAGATCTAGAGGCAAGAAGAACTAAATTCAAATCCTACTGAATAGCTCTGTAAGGATATTAATCTGTCTGTCGCAATTTCCTCATTAGTAAAATAAGTACATATAACCCAGGTATGTTATAAGAAAAAATATTATTTATAAAGTTCTGTGAAAAATGCAAAGGGCTATAAATGCTATTATTATTTTTATTCCACAAGGAGAAAGCCCATTAAAAAGAACATCAATATTGAATTTTAAATTTATTTGAAAAGTCTCCAAAGTTATATCAAATAAGCCAAGCAGTCCATAAAAACTCAAATTAACACAGTAAGATTTGCAATTTGCTTTAAATAAAAATGTAAGCATTTTTGTTCTTATTAACATAAGAACAAAGAAAAAACTATTTTAATTTCATAAGTACACTTTTTTTTAAAAAACATACAATTTTATCTTCAACTCAGAAAGTCAATCATTAATGACATTAAAGAGCACAAAACAAAGTAGAGATCTCTAGTTGTTCCACTTCAAATTTCCTACCAAGCTGAATAACAAATCATTAAAGACTGGCCATTTGACCTGTTTCAAATCCATTTAATTGTAGTATGTTTCTTTGAGCCGTCTAAAAAGATATTTATAATAGCAGAAAGTATACTTTCACAAGTTCTCACAAAAATAAATTAAATGTTTTCTTTTGTGGTGCGAATAACAACATTAAATGCACCTAGGTCCAGAATTTTTTCTTTTGCTTAAAATTTTAAGTGCTCTTTCTACCTTCCTTCCTTGATTTTGGAAATCTCTATTATTAATTACTGTTTTTTGGTCAGTTGTGAACTTCCTAAGAATAGTGAACTTCCTAAGCATAAACCAGAGATCTTTGGCAATATACCTCAAACTACTAATTTGAAGGGCAGGGAGGGGGAGGGAGAAGAAAAATGGCTCTCCATAGACTTGGAACTTAAAAAAGGATCTCCTAAATTAAGCGATTAAACATTCTGGCAAATGGTGGAGTAAAGGGCTTCTGTACAAATTATGGTAGGACCTAGCAAGTTGGAAATGCTCCAAGTACAACCGTGGTGATAGAACCTGTATCTACTGTCCAACCACCAGACTAACTAGATACAGAAAGGCTTAATAAAGCCTTACTAAAGCCTAAAGAGTTATATTTTTTTTAAGCTATGGTACTTCTCAAAGGCCATCTATTAAATTCTATAGGGACTGTAATCTTTAGTGAATGAAAAATGCATACCAATAAAATAGATTCTTTAAGTACAGAAATATAGATTCTAGGTAATTAGAAGGGCTTCCCAACAATGATTATTTTGAAAGTAAAAAGAGACTAAGTGCAAAAGGCAAATTCTAATTCAAGTAAATATGTAATTCACAAAAAGAAAAAAAATAAATGAAATGAAAGGATGGACATTGTTACTTAGCAATTTTACTATACACAATAATCACAGGACTAAAAAGATATGACATGGCCAACGTGGGAATTTGTTTTACTTAACTTTGCTTGTTTTTGGGTGAAAGGAATGGGAAGGAAAGAAGGTAAATCTTTATTTAAGAAGCCAAGCATACATACAATGTTAAAAAAAAGACAACAATATCTGCAATATTACTCTAGGTATCATTAGTTCATAAGATCATAGATAGGAACACAGAGGTCATCTAATCCAATATTCTTTTTTTTTTTTTTTTTTTTTTTTTTTTACAGATAAAGAAACTGGCCCACAAAGAGAGTGACTTAACCAAGATTTCACAGGCAGTCGGCATTTGAACTCAGGTTCTCTGGTTCCAAATCTATTGCTTTTCCCCCTACATCATTGTTAGATTAAGAGGAAATCATTTACCCTTTAATTTCTACCTGTGGTTTACAATAACCAAAATAATAATAACAATAGCATTTATATTATGGCTAATATATTCAAGGCACTATGCTAAGGGCTATACAAATATTATTCAATTTGATCCTCACAGCAATATTGGAAGGTAGGTACTATTATTATTCCCATTTTACAATTGAAGAAACTGAGGTAAATAGAGATTAAGTGATTTGCCCAACCCACTACCGCTTGTTAATATCCGAGGCCACATTTAAACTCAGGTCTTCCTGATTCCTGCCCATTCAATGCCCTATCTAGGTGCTCACTTATAAACAAGCCAGCCAAAATATCTCAAAAGAATTTAACTTAACACACACAAAAAAAATCCTCATGGATAAAATGTCTCTTTTCCAGATTATGACAGTCTATATGACCAATTTGTAGAGTTTAATGTAGCATAAATATGGGAAAGACAGAAATGGACAATGGAAAGTGTTTAAAATTTAAAGAAGGAAGGAAAGTGGGCTGGATTGCATTGGGAATTGCAAATTTTGTTCAATAGTTTTTGAAGGCATTTAAATTATATAGTAATTATCAGTAAGTATATAGATTACAAATCCAAATAGATTATCTTTGGAAGGGGGTTCAGTTGCAGATGGTTAAGATATAGAATAAAAACACATGCATTTTTGGCCTCATCCTACCAAAACACCATTAATTTGTACCTTCCCCAAATCCAGATAATGTATAAATGCTTGAGGAGAGGGGGGAAAGGGATCACATAATTATTTTTTTTAATTAAAGCTTTTTATTTACAGAACATTTGAGTGATTTTTTCTACACTGACCTTTGCTAAAGAATTTTTTTATTCCAAATTTTTCCCCTCCTTCCCTCCACCCCCACCCCTAGATGGCAAATAGTCTATTACATGTTAAATATGTTAAAATATATGATAAATCCAATATATGTATACATATCTATACAGTTATCTTGCTGCACAAGAAAAATTGGATCTAGAAAGAGGAAAAAAAAACCTAAGAAGGCAAACAAAATGCAAGCAAACATTCACAGAAAGCATTAAAATGCTATGTTGTGGTCCACATTCAGTTCCCACAGGCCTCTCTCTGGATGTATATGGCTTTCTTCACTGCTGAACAATAGGAACTGATTTGAATCACCTCATTGTGGAAGAGAACTATGTCCATCAGAATTGATATCTTATAGTCTTGTTGCTCTATACAATGATCTCCTGGTTCTGCTCATTTCACTTAGCATCAGTTCATGTAGGTCTCTCCAGGCCTCTCTGAAATCGTCCTGTGGTTGTTTCTTACAGAACAATAACATTCCATAACATTCATATACCATAATTTATTCAGCCATTCTCCAGTTGATGGTCATCCATTCAGTTTCCAGTTTTTTTACCACTACAAAAAGGGCTGCCACAAATATTCTTGCACATGTGGGGCCCTTTCCCTCCTTTAAGATCTCTTTGGTATACAAGCCAATTAGAAACACTGCTGGGTCAAATGGAATGCACAGTTTGATAACTCTTTCAGCATAGTTCCAGATTGCTGGTTGGATCTGTTCACAGTTCCATCAACAATGTATCAGTGTCCCAGTTTTCCCACATCCCCTCCAACATTTGTCATTATCTTTTCCTATCATATTAGCCAATTTGACGGTGTGTAGTGGTATCTCAGAGTTGTCGTAATTTGCATTTCTCTGATCAATAGTGGTTTGGAGCACCTTTTCATATGACTAGAAATAGTTTCAATTTCTTCATCTGAAAATTGCTCATATCTTTTGACCATTTATCAATTGGAGAATGGCTTGGATTCTTCTAAATTTGAGTCAATTCTCTATATATTTTAGAAATGAGACCTTTATCAGAACCTTTTTGTTTTTGTACATTTGTAACATTTGTAAAAATATTTTCCTAGTTTATTGCTTCCCTTCTAATCTTGTCTGCATTCGTTTTGTTTGTACAAAAACTTTTTAACTTGATATAGTCAAAATTATCTATTTTGTGATTAATAATTATTTCTAGGTCTTCTTTGGTCACAAATTCCTTCCTCCTCCACAGATCTGAGAGGTAAACTATCCTACATTCTTCTAATTTGTTTATAATATCATTCTTTATGAATAGATCATGAATCTATTTCTACCTTATCTTGCTATATGGTGTTAGGTGTGAGTCAATGCCTAGTTTCTTTCATACTAGTTTCCAATTTTCCAAGCAGTTTTTGTCAAATAGTGAGTTTTTATCCTCAAAGCTGGAGTCTTTGGGTTTATCAAACACTAGATTACTATAGTCATTTACTATTTTGTCCTGTGAATCTAACCTATTCCATTGATCAACTACTCTGTTTCTTAGCCAGTACCAAATGGTTTTGATGACCACTGCTTTATAATATAGTTTTAGATCTGGTACAGCTAGGCCATCTTCATTTTTTTTTGTTTGTTTGTTTTTAATTCCCTTTAAATTCTTGACCTTTTGTTCTTCCAGATGAATTTTGTTGTTATTTTTTCTAGGTCAGTAAAATAATTTCTTGGGAGTTTGATTGGTATAGCACTAAATAAATAGATTAGTTTAGGTAGTATTGTCATCTTTCTTATATTCGCTCGACCTATTTAAGAGCACTTGATATTTTTTTAATGAAAACTTTTTATTTGCAAATCATATGTATGGGTAATTCTTCAACATTAACCCTTACAAAGCTTTCTGTTACAAATTTTCCCCCCCATTCCCCACCCCTCCCCTAGATGGCAGGATATCCATTACATGTTAATTATGTTAAAATACTTTACAAATCAAATATATGTATACATATTTCCACACTTATCATTTTTGGAGCATTTGATTATTTTTCCAATTGTTTAGATCTGACTTTATTTGTGTGGAGAGTGTTTTGCAGTTTTGCTCATATAGATCCTGACTTTCCCTTGGCAGATATGTTCCCAAATGTTTTATACTATCAACAATTATTTTAAATGGAATTTCTCTTTGTATTTCTTGCTGTTGGAGTTTGTTAGTGATGTATAAAAATGCTGATGATTTATGTGGATTTATTTTGTATCCCGCAACTTTGCTAAAGTTGTGGATTAATTCTAATAGTTTTTTTTCTTTAGGATGAGGTTATTTAGCTTCCAATTGCTTTTTGGTCTATTTTCTCCTGGCCTTATATTGAATGTGATTTTTATTGCATCATGATCTGAAAAAAATGCATTTACTATTTCTGCCTTTCAGCATTTGATTTTGAGGGTTTTAAGTTCTAACACATGGTCAATTTTTGTGTAAGTTCTATGAACCACTGAGAAAAAAGTAAACCATTTGGAGAACAGATGTAAAGGAACAAGGCAAAGGCAAAGTAAACAGAGATAGAATGAACAATTTGATTACAGGCATATAAAACTGAAAAGAGTATGCACAAGCAAAATCAATGCAATTAGGAATAGAAGAGAAACAGTTTAGCTGAAGAAAAGTCTTTACAGTAAAATTTCTCTGATAAAATCAAATAGCAAAGATCTAAAAGAAACTGATACACACATATAAGAACAAGCAAGGGCCATTCTCCAACAATTAATGCTCAAAGAGTAAAAATAGAGAATTTTCAATAGATTAAAGAAACATCCATATGAAAAAGTTCCCCAAATCACTAATAAAGAGACTTGCAAATTAAAATAACACCGAGGTTTGACTTCACAACCACAATAACAACAAAGATAATGTAAGATGAAAATGACATTTATTGGGTTTGTGGAAGAGGGTACAAAAACTAATATACCATTGGTAGAATCATGAATTGGTCCTTCCACACCAGAAAATAATTTGCAACTCTACCCAAAAATTCACAAAACTGTGCATAAACAATGGTTCAATGATATCATATACCTCAAAGATTTTTAAAAAATAAAAGCAGATGCATTGTATTTCCTTTATCGGATTATTCTCTCTTATAGATACGATTTCTCCTGAACAAAAAAATGATGTGTGGCAATAACTATACATATATTCGATTTAAGTATTCTAACATAATTATCATGTAGTGGATATCCTGCTATCTAGGGGAGGGGTGGGGAGTAGGGGGGAAAAATTTGTAGCAGAAAGCTTTGTAAGGGTTAATGTTTAGGAATTACCCATACATATGTTTTGCAAATAAAAAGTATTAATAATAAAAAAAATAAAAAATAAAAGCAGAGCAAAGAAAAGATACATATGTAAATGTATTGAAACATAAAACTGTAAATAAAGTAGGTGCCAATTAACTGGAGAATAGCTGAAAAAATTATGGTATGTAATGAATTATTATCATATCTTAAGAAACAATAAAAGGGATAATTTAGAAAAACCTGGGAAAACTTACATATATTGAGTTAGCAAAACAAAACAATTTATAACATTAGTACAACACTGTATGTGAGAACAATTGTGAAAGATTTAAGAATTATGATCAATACAATGAATAAACATGACTCCAGAAGACTGATGATGAGCATGTTTCTCACCTCTTGGCAACAAAATAGACTAGAGTTAGTGAAAGATGGAACATATATCTACAGAGACAGCCAATGTAATAGATTTATTTTGGTTGTGAACATTTTTGGTTAGAAGGAGGACAAAAAGTTGGAAGACAGTAACAGTGATTTAAAAAAGAAGAAAATAAGGAAAATTCTATTAATCATATTTTTTAAAATGTTACATAAAAGAGAGAGACAGAGACAGAGAGAATGTAAGTTTATACCTTTAAAAATAACTATATGTAATAGATTATAGTTTCATTGTACAATCCCTTTTATTCTTTGTATATAGAAATGTTCATATTCATCAACATCTAAATTCATAATAAAAAAGAATATTTTTAAAGAAGAAAAGCGAAGAAGAAAAAGGAGAAAAGGCAGCTAAGTTTGTAAAAAAGTAGATTTTTAAAAGTAAAAAAGAAATTGATATGGTTGATTAGGTAGAAATATGAAAGAAAACTTATGGGTCTTAAAAAAACTACTGCAATAACAAAAACCTAAAAAACTGTGGCATGGTAACCAACCTATGAATTTTCAAAAATTTTATCACTGCTATGGCTGTCACTGGCAGAAATGTCTGTTCTCTCCTAGGTCCTAACACACTTATCTTTTATTCTCCTATGCCTCTCCATACTGTTCCCACTCAAGAAGAAAATAAGGAGAGGGGAAAAAAGGAGGTGCTTTGCTGATATTCAAGCAAAGATTAATAAAATTTGCTCTTCTATATTCTCTATTAAAGGCATATCATTAAGAATAACCTTGAAATAAATACAGGCAGTCCCCAAATTGTAAAATGGGACATTTCTAAAGTTCTAACATCAGTCATTTGGAACATATCTTCCCACCAAAACAATAATTCAATTCCCCCCCAAAGTCTATTCACTTACAGCATAAGTCAAATCACTTAAAAATCACTTAAAATAGTATTTTCTTATAGAGTAAGGGGACATCAAAGCCAGTAAAAGGCACTGGATTCAGGATATGGCAATGACCAGCAATGGTCATTTCTACATAAATTGAGATTTAAAACATGGCTTTCCCATACAATACTAAAATGTGATCAATTTGGCACAATACCTGGCAAAATGTTTATTAAATGTTTATTGACAGATTGACTTAAAATTACTAAATGAAAAATCCCTGATTTCAACTGGTTATAAATGTTATATGGAACTTTTTGAAGACACATACTAGAAGATACTAATAGAGAAATAAAAAATTAATTGAATTCAACTCAAAATCATGCCTCCAGTCTCTAATCAAGTTGGCCTTTCTCACTGAGGCCAAGACCTCTACATACACCCTTGACCTTAACTCCTCTCATCTTTACCCCTCTTCTAATCCCCCATTTTCCCTGTCTTCTGGTTTCTTTTCTAATGTCTATAAATACACCTATTTCCTTTCATCCTTGAAAAACAAACAACTGTACATTCTTTCTAGCTAGAATTTTATATTTCTCTTCCCTTTCTTAGCCAAACTTCTAGAAAAAAGTTATCTACACTCACTATATCTACTTTTTCTCCATTCATTTACTTCTCAACCTATATTCTAACTGCATCACTCCACTGAAACTGCTCTCTTCAAAATTACCAATGGTCTCTTCATAGCTGTCAAGACTGATTATTTTTTTCCACTCAGTTCTCATCCTTCTTGATCTGAATGTAGAATGGCACTGTTCTCCACCATCTCTCCTCTCCGGGTTTTCTTTACACTACTTTCTCTTGGTTTCCATTTTTCACTTGTCTGGCAATCCTTTTCAGACTCATTTGCTGGCTCTCCATCCACATCACATCCTCTGTCTATGTACCCTGAAGCGCTATCCTAGGCCTTCTCTACAGTTTCTATACTGGCTTCATTTAGTGAATTTAATGGTTCCCAGGAGATCTGAATATCATTTCTATGCAGATGATTTTCACAAATATTTACATTTGTCTCCTCAGCTGCAATTCCTATAGAACATTTCAAACTGAATATCTTCTAAATGTCTCAAACTAAAAAAAAAATCAAATAGATACATAATCTTGTTAATTGAGAATCCCCTCCAATCTTACAGATCACAACCTGCCCACATCTGCTTTTCTATACAACTCTTGTCCATATTCTCCCAAGAGTTTACTATAGGAGAGCTAATCAATGTGCCAATATAACCAAGGTCTTCCTTCCTTGCTTTCTTTCAAAATAATGAGGATACCAGTAGAACACTCTACCTATCCCTTATCATCCCTTGATTTTACCATATGACCAGTTTATCTTCTTTCTAACATAAAATTCTTTTATGATATCCTTTATAACCTGTTCTTCAAAGCTCCTCACTGGTCACAGGTTACAACCTGTTCACATCTCTTTTCATTGCTCTCTATGTGATATTCATCTTTAGTTATCTAGAGGCACTAGTATTCTGGAGCTTGTTGCCAAACAGCAACCCCTGTAAAATATAAACACTAGGAAAAAATTGGCCCTTTGCTTTCATGGCAAACTTGAGTCAGTAAACAAGCTTTGCAATTTCCCCAAAGCAATCCAGACTACTTTCCTCCTCCTTTTCAAACTGGGTGCAACTCATAAATATGTATTGTCTGTCCCTGATATACAACCTCCTGAGCAATTTCTATACAGTGTCCATCCAGATGTATGCTAAAATATAGGGAATAGTCATTCTTCCTCCTTTGACCTTTTCAATATGGATGGAAAGGCCATACTCCTGAATTATTATAAATCTCTTCTTGGAAGTTCCAAAATATCTTGAGGCTTGATGCAAGCAACATAATCAGAACTATGAGGAAAATCTTACAATCCACTGGGAATTCTTCCTTACTCTAGACTCCATGCTGAATCTCCTTTCCTTCACAGTGGTAAATTCCTTTTGTAAACCTACATCTCCCTGTTTTATGTCTGACATTTATTATCAGATATTTAATCATTAAGATTCTTTCTGTTACATAAAGGTTTGTTGCTATTGATATTCCCCCGTTTATCCTTTTTGGGGTTTTAGTAAATTCTGAGGGTTTTTCCCCCATACCTTTCATATTTTCTCCTCCATTAAATGGACATCTCTCAATGCCCTTACAGTTGTAATACCTCAAATTAGATTTTTACATGGTCTAATCTAACTGGTTTTCTACCTTTATTCACTTTAATGCCATATCTACCTTCTTTATAAGCACTTCAAAGGCTGTGATGTTAGGATCAAAATATTATAATTCCACTGTCCTTGTCAGAAAGTGATTTCTAAAAATGATTGTTAATTTTTTCCATTTTTCTTCCATTCATACTACTCTTTTCATTTTCTTCCTTGAATGCTCTTATGATGACTTTGCTTACTTAGTGTTACAAAACTTTCTTTAAATTGTTTTTGTCCTCCAGTTTTTCTCTATTTTAGGAAATAAAGTAGTAGTAATAGTAAAGTTTATAATCTTCCTTCATTCTTCATAAGATTTTACATTTGGTTTATATTCTAAACTGATGTTAACTTTGATAAACCCCTCTTTCCTATTTGACAACTAAGACAAATGTTTGCTTGTTTGCTAAGATGCTTTCAAGATCTTCTTGCCATGGCAATTAATTTATATTGGCTTAAAATCTGGATGAAATTTTAACAGTATCTCTGTCATTTCAGCTGTCCATTTCCTACTTTGTATTTTCAATAATGTCTAAATAATTCAGGGCTAAATCTTTTAAATTATGTGCCCTACCCTTTTCTTGTTATTATTCTTTACTCCTATTTATTATACATTCTGAACTACATACCAATTAGTCAGTCATATGACTGTACACAGGCAACTCTTTCAGGGAAAACCCCGCCATCAATAAGCCTTTTCCCATATATTAAAATGCAACTGATTTCATTCTGTATAAGAGTATTTGATGGTCACTACGCTCAAGTCTTTCACCAACTGTTTCTGTCGAGACTACCATTATCTTCCATTCTTCTTGATTGGCAACCTTACTCTACAGTCAATTAGCTGCTAATTCTGCTTCACAAGATCTTGTCAATTCTACCTCAATAATGTATTTTTGCTAGGCTCCACTTTATTTCAGACCTCGTATGCACTAGAAAAAAATTGATAAAGCTGGCCTCATACTCCAGGAGAGCACTCTCTAAGGGGCAATTCAAATGTTGTGTTATAATATGTAGTTAATGCAGTGATATTCTGTATTTCTATTCTATGTTCTGATAAGTACAAATAATGAATCACATGAAGTGGCCACATTAATCAAATTCATACTATTTGAAGTATAATGTCTATAAAATAAAATCATTGGTTCCAGTTCAATGGAAATATGCAATGAAAATTCAATAATGCAACCTCTTCATGGGATTTGTTATTTGCACTGTGTGACCTACGACAAAAATAGTACATGAAATGTAGGAGATGAGATGAGGACCCAAAACAGAAGCCTCCAGGGATACCACATTTAGCAGGTATGATTTGGATAAAGATCCAGTAAAGACTACGAAGCAATCACCTAAGTAGATGAAAGAAGAGAGTAGTGTCATGAAAATCAACAGAGAATAAAGAGTGGTCAACTATCAAAAACTGCAGAAGTCATTATGACTTTGGACAAATCAGCTTTCAGGTGAATGAGATTATAAATCATATTTAAGCAATTTAAGGTTCACAAATAATTCCTTCTTTTTTTAAAAAAAAAAAGGAAATTATCCCTTTTGTATTGCCAATCCTAGACAAATGGGCTTTTAAAGTCACTTATGCTCTCTCTGTAGAAGCTTAAGAATGTTCCCCCTTTTTTGTCCTGATGATACAAAGTCCTGAGGAAGATGAGAGGAATAAGTCTTATCCAAGGAGAGAGATAAGTGATTCTATCATGGTCAAGGGGCCCCTGCCAGACTATTTTTGGTAATTTTAAAATCAAATCTAAATGAATATCTAGATGCTGATGACAAAAAAATAAAACAAATGGCTTAGGAGACCTTTCATCATGTTTTTTTTTAAACAAGATAATGTAAACTTTTTATATTTATTTATAAAACTTTTAATAATTTCTCTTGTCCCTTTTGATCAATATAGTCTAAAGTTCAGGGTTTGCACAGGGAAAAGTGGGAAAAAAGAGAACCATAATGGAGTAATAAAAATAATTTTCATAAAATGGAGATAATCTCATGCTTCCAGAAGCTTCTAGCACCACTAGCTTCATTTAAATGTTTAAAGGACCAAATTAGGGTAGGTCCTTACAAGAAAACTATCTCTTAAGTATGTAAGTCACAAAGATCTCTAAGAAGTCATAGGTAATTTGGTTGGCCAAATTCAGGCAGATGTTGTATACAATTCTGTTGTTTAATTCAGACAAAGGTCATGGGGGGAAGAGAGGCTTTTTGTTTATCCTGTCTTTCCACATGTGAAAATTCCAAAATTTTCCTGTCTCCTACAATCAAAAAGTCTCAAAAGTGTGATTTTATGGTTAGGTCCTCACGTGACTTAAGTGTTCCATGGATTAATAGAATCCATGATGCAAGGGAGCAAAATGGACTAATCACTAGGCTAAAGAAAAAAGATAGATGATTGCTTCCTGAACAGATTTTGAAAGAAGAAATATACCCTATATCCTTTGAGAGTACAGAATGGTTACTATATAATTAACAAGTTGAACAAGAAGATGGTATACAGTCTAGTCTTACTCCCTGACTCTCTACATAAGATAATCCAAACTTTGTGAATCAACAGAAAATACTACTTCTTTCCTCACTTCTACTTCTCTTACATTATAAAATTGGGGGAAGTAAGAGAAAAGGATATTTTGTGATAGTGATATGGGAGGGGGTGATATTTATCCTGCTGGAATGATACAGAAACTAGGAATTTTTAAAGCCACAGTTATAGACTTTCTCTCAATTCCTAAAGTTCTAGGGTCAAAGATGATACAACCAGCCTTAAAACTTAGAAAATATTGAGTTTACTCTATGGTCCCTGAAGATTATACTTTTGTTTCCTTCGCATTAGAGCCCTTTCAAAACTTGTCACCAATCTATCTTTCCAAATTCATTTTAGATTTACTACTCTTCAAGCATTCTTTAACCCAGACAGTCTGACCTTCTAAATGTTCTTCACAAAAAATTATCTTGCATCTCTGTATATCTGCCCAGGCTCTCCCCATGGCTGTAATGAATTCCTTCCTATTTCTACTTCTTCGAATCAACCCTGACCTTCTTTCAAAGCTCAACCTAAGTACCACCTCCTCCATGTTCCTTTCCTGACCCAACCAGTGAGAATAATTATCATGCTGTTGAAGTTTTTACCCACACTTGTAATTGTCAGTGACTTAAGGAGCCCTGCCCCAGTGCCTCAGCCCTTGTTCAACAACAATTTACAGTGTGGAGTTACTGATACCTCTGAGAGGAAAAACTGTGACCCAGGAGTCACATAGCCAGATTATGTTAGGCAGGTCAATTGTGAGATTTCCACTTACACTCAAGAATATGGCAAAAAATGGGAAGAGTAAAGGTTGGTGGGATTGTAGAAAGACAAACACACAATATGCTGTTGGTAGAGTTCTGAACTGGCAGATATGGTGATGATGGCCTAGAGTCAGGAAGACTTGAGTTCAAATATAGATCCAGACAATTACTAGCTGTGGGCCTAGGAAAGTCACTTCACCTGTCTCCTACAATCAAAAAGTTTCCTCAGCAGTAAAATGAGGATAATGACAGCACTTAATTCCCCAGGTTGTTGTGAGAATCAAATGCAATACTTGTAAATCACTTAGCACAGTGTGTGGCACAAGTAGATGTTCAATAAATGCTTATTCCCTCCTCTCCCGCAAATATTTTTGGAAAGCAATATGAAATTGTGCAAAATAAGTGACTAAAATATCTATATACTAAATTTAAACAAGAGATTCCACTACTAAGAAAATACCTCAAGAGAGGTTAATGAAAAATTATCCCAAATACATGTACACAAAAATAGTTAACTATCTATAGAAAAATACCAAAAATAAAGAACAGCTAGATGGTGCAATGAATAAAGTGAAGTCAGGAGGACCTGAGTTCAAGTCTGGCCTCAGACACTTAATACTTCCTAGCTGTGTGACCCTGGGCAAGACACAACCCCAATTGCCTCAGAAAAAAAAACCAATAATAATAATAATAAATAATGTGCCCATTTACTATGGTAAGCAACAATTAACATGATAAATACAAAGAAATATGCAGACTTACACAAACTGATACAAAGTGAAGTAAGCAAAACTAAGAAAACAATACAGAATGATTACATCCATATAAATTGAAAAAACAAAAGCAAAACAATCAATATTACATGATACAAAATAATGATCAAGAAAGTACCCTTCTGCTGCCCACTGTCACCATTACTATTTAATATTGTATTAGAAATGTTAGCTTTAGCAATAAGAGAAGAAAAAGAGATAAAAGGAATCAGAGTAGGTAGTGAAGAAACCAAATTATCACTCTTTGCAGATGACATGATGGTATACTTAGAGAACCCTAGAGACTCAACTAAAAAACTACTAGAAACAATTCACACCTTTAGCAAAGTGGCAGGATACAAAATAAATCCACATAAATCATCAGCATTTTTATATATTACCAATAAAGTTCAGCAGCAAGAGATACAAAAAGAAATTCCATTCAAAATAACTGTTGATAGTATAAAATATTTGGGAATTTATCTGCCAAGGGATAGTCAGGAACTATATGAACTAAATTACAAAACACTTTCCACACAAATCAAATCAGACCTAGTCAATTGGAAAAACTTAAAATGCTCATGGGTAGGACGAGAGAATATAATAAAAATGACAATACTACCCAAACTAATTTACTTATTTAGTGCCATACCAATCAAACTCCCAAGAAATTATCTTACAGATCTAGAAAAAATAGTAGCAAAGTTCATTTGGAAAAACAAAAGGTCAAGAATTTCAAG
>JAJPUD010000849.1:328682-358977 GCA_023553655.1 Myrmecobius fasciatus | reverse complement strand
TGCCACTGATCGACTGCTCTATTTCTCAGCCAGTACCAAATGGTTTTGATGACTGCTGCTTTATAATATAGTTTTATATCTGGTACAGCAAGGCCACCTTCATCTGTCTTTTTTTTCATTAATTCCCTCGAAATCCTTGACCTTTTGTTCTTCCAAATGACCTTTGCTACTATTTTTTCTAGATCTGTAAAATAATTTCTTGGGAGTTTGATTGGTATGACACTAAATAAGTAAATTAGTTTGGGTAGTATTGTCATTTTTATTATATTCGCTCGGCCTACCCATGAGCACTTAATGTTTTTCCAATTGACTAGGTCTGATTTTATTTGTGTGGAAAGTGTTTTGTAGTTTAGTTCATATAGTTTCTGACATTTTCTTGGCAGATAGATTCCCAAATATTTTATGCTATCATCCATTATTCTGAATGGAATTTCTTTTTCTATCTCTTGCTGCTGAACTTTGTTGGTAATATATAAAAATGCTGATGATTTATGTGGATTTATTTTGAATCCTGCAACTTTACTAAAGTTGTGAATTGTTTCTAGTAGTTTTTTAGTTGAGTCTCTAGGGTTCTCTAAGTATACCATCATGTCATCTGCAAAGAATGATAATTTGGTTTCTTCATTACCTACTCTAATTCCTTTTATCTCTTTTTCTTCTCTTATTGCCAAAGCTAACATTTCTAATACAATATTAAATAGTAATGGTGACAGTGGACAGCCTTGTTTCACTCCTGATCTTATTGGGAATGGTTCTAGTTTGTCTCCATTACATATGATACTTGCTAATGGTTTTAAGTAGATGCTACTAATCATTTTAAGGAAAAGCCCATTTATTCCTATACTCTCTAGTGTTTTTAATAGGAATGGGTGTTGGATTTTATCAAATGCTTTTTCTGCATCTATGGAGATAATCATATGGTTTTTGTTAGTTTGGTTATTAATATAATTGATTATGCTGATAGTTTTCCTGATATTGAACCATCCCTGCATTCCTGGTATAAATCCTACTTGGTCAAGATGTATTATCCTGGAGATAACTTTCTGTAATCTCGTTGCTAAAATCTTATTTAAAATTTTTGAATCAATATTCATTAGGGAAATGGGTCTATAGTTTTCTTTCTCTGTTTTCACCCTACCTGGTTTAGCTATCAGCACCATATTTGTATCATAGAAGGAATTTGGTAGTATACCTTCTGTCCCTATTTTTTCAAATAATTTGTATAGTATTGAAATTAATTGTTCTTTAAATATTTGGTAGAATTCACATGTAAAACCATCTGGCCCTGAAGATTTTTTCTTAGGGAGTTGATTAATAGCTGTTCTATTTCTTTTTCTAAAATGGGGCTATTTAAATAATTTATTTCCTCTTCTGTTAACCTGGGCAATCTATATTTTTGTAGATATTCCTCCATTTCATTTAGATTATCGAATTTATTGGCATAAAGCTGGGCAAAGTAACTCCTAATTATTACTCTAATTTCCTCTTCATTGGAGGAAAGTTCTCCCTTATCATTTTTGAGCCTAACAATTTGATTTTCCTCTTTCCTTTTTCTGATCAAATTAACTAAAGGCTTATCTATTTTGTTGGTTTTTTCATAAAACCAACTCTTAGTTTTATTTATTAATTCAATAGTTTTCTTATTTTCAATTTTATTAATCTCACCTTTTATTTTCAGAATTTCCAATCTGGTATTTGATTGAGGGTTTTTAATTTGTTCTTTTTCTAGTTTTTTTAATTGTAACCCTAATTCATTGATCTTCTCTTTCTCTATTTTATGCAAATAAGCATCTAGAGATATAAAGTTATCCCTTATAACCACTTTGGCCATATCCCACAAATTTTGGTATGTTGTCTCATTATTGTCATTCTCCTGGATGAAATTATCGATTGTGTCTATAATTTGCTCTTTCACCCATTCATTCTTCAACAATAACTTTTTTCTGCTCTTTTTATTTTTTATTTTATTTTTAATTTTTATTAAAGCTTTTTATTTGCAAAACATATGCATGGGTAATTTTTCAACACTGACTCTTGCAAAGTTTTCTGTTACAAATTTTTCCCTCGTCTACCCCCCACCTCCTCCCCTAGATGGCAGGAAGTCTAATACATGTTAATTATGTTAAAATACTTGACAAATCGAATATGTGTATACATATTTTTACAGTTATCTTGCTGTATAAGAAAAATCGGATCTACAAGAAGAAAAAAATCTGAGAAGGGAAACATAAGGCAAGCAAACATCAACAGAGAGTGTGAAAATGTTATGTTGTGCTCCACATTCAGATCCCTCTCCCTGGGTGTATATGGCTTTCTTCATCACTGAACAATTAGAACTGGTTTGAAACATCTCATTGTTGAACAGAACTATGTCTATCAGAATTAATCATCAAATAGTCTTGTTACAACATAGACTCTTAAAAGTTTTTTTCTTCATGTGTTATGTGCTCTATTCTACTTGTTGTACCTACATGAAACTTCAATTCATCTGTCCTGCATTGGCTGGGCCCTGCCATCCCACCAATCCTGTCTATTTCTTATCCATTCTAAGCTCTCTCTCTCTGTGTATATATATATGTGTGTGTGTGTGTATATATATATATATATATATTCCTTACACTCAAGACTTAGCTTCTATTCTAATTGTATGAGAGAGAGAGCATGCCCATGTATGGGCATATACAAAAAAAGTATAAGATTATTTGGGGGAGTATATATAGAGGGGAGAAATCAGGACAGGATAGCCACAGAAATGACATTTGAGCTAAATCTTGAAGGAAACTTAAAATTCCAAAAGATAGAGAGGTAAGTAGGGAATGCATTCCAAAGCTGAGGTGACAGTCAATGTAAAGGGAAAGTATCATATAAAAGTAATTACTATTAATAGTTAATAATAATAATAAACAGCAATAGTTTATTTGTTCACAAGATGTACCTCAGTTTAAATTATTTGTAATAAGTCTTCAAAAATATTCATCAAGCAACTAATAGTTTAAAACACTGGGCTAGGCATGATAAATACTGAGATAAAAATTACAGTTCCTATATTCAAAAAGCTTTTCTTTTACTTGGGGAAAACATATGTGGAGGTAAGTATAACCTAGGATACAGTGTGATGAGGTCAAGGAAGACATATAAAGAAAGTCCTGCAGGAAAATGTGAGGGAGAAAAGAATATTTTTAACTGAAAGGAATTGGGGTAAAGTTCAGAGGAAGTGGCACTTGAGCTAAATCTTGAAAGAAGAAGATGATGAAAGGTTGAGATGAAGGAAGAGTTACATTCCAGGTGGGAGGTCAGATTTCACAAATGCACTGGACAGAGTTGAATTCAGATAATACCTGGTAATTCAAGTTGCCTGGAATGAAGAATGTACACAGGGAAATAATATGAACTAAGGTTGAAAAGACAGACTAAAGTGTGATTGTGGAAAATCTCTCTACATTTTTATTTTATAGTGCAATCGTTAATACAAGAAAAATGGTTATCAAACAAAGAAGTTTCATGGTAAAGCCTACCCATCAGGACAACTTTGGCAGTTATGTGAATAATGTACTGAAGAGGAGAAAAAGGAACAGTAAGGAGACAATTTCAATAGTCCAGTTATCAAGTGATAAGGATTTCAACTAGGGGAACTGATGTAAAAGTAGAGAGTATAGAACCCACAGAATTTAATCAACCATGTAGAAATGTGGGTGGAATCAAATATAACAAGTAATAATCAAGTAAAAAGTAGTTTTTAGTTCAAGGGAATTAATAAAAAATGTAAATGAAGGTGGCCTATCTGTACCAGACCTAAAACTATATTATAAAGCAGTGGTTGTCAAAATTATTTGGTACTGGTTAAGAAACAGAGTAGTCGATCAGTGGAATAGATTAGGTTCACAAGACACAATAGTCAATGACTATACTAAACTAGTGTTTGATAAACCCAAAGACTCCAGCTTCTAGGATAAGAACTCACTATCTGACAAAAATTGTTGGGAAAATTGGAAATTAGTATGGCAGAAACTAGGCATTGACCCACACCTAACACCCTATACCAAGATAAGGTCAAAATGGGTTCATGATTTAAACATAAAGAGTGATACTATAAGTAAATTAGAAGAACAAAGGATAGTCTCTCTCTCAGATCTGTGAAGAAGGAAATAATTTATGACCAAAGAAGAACTAGAGATATGTAATGCAAAATGGATAGTTTTTATTATATTAAGTTTAAAAGTTTCTGTACAAACAAAACCAATGCAGACAAGATTAGCAGTAAATTGGGAAAAAAATTTTTACATCCAAAGGTTCTGATAAAGGACTAATTTTAAAAATATATAGAGAATTGACTCAAATTTGTAAGAAAACAAGCCATTCCCCAGTTGATGAATAGTTATAGGATATAAATGGTCAAATTTAGGATATATAAGTGGTCAAAATAAGACATTTATTTAGGATAAATAAATTGTCAAAGGATATAAACAGACAATTTTCAGATAAAAAAATTAAAACCATTTCTAGTTATATGAAAAAATGCTCTAAATCACTATTGATTAGAGAAATGCAAATTAAGACAACTCAGGTACACTCTCTCAGATTGGCTAAAATGACAGAAAAAGATAATTATGAATGTTGGAGGGGATGTGGGAAAACTGGGAAACTAATATATTGTTAGTGGAGTTGTGAATTGATCCAACACTTGTGGAGAACAATATGGAACTACATCCAAAGGGCTATCAAACTGTGCATACCCATTGATCCAGCAATGTCTTTACTGTGCCTGTATCCCAAAGAGATCTTAAAGAAGGGAAAGGGACTCACATGTGCAAAAACATTTGTAGTACCTTTTTTTGTAATGGCAAAGAACTGGAAACTGAGTGGATGCCCATCAGATGGAGAATGGCTAAATGAGTTACAGTATATGAATGTTATGGAATATTATTTTGTATAAGAAAGGATCAACAGTATGATTTCAGAGAGGTCTGGAGAGACTAACATGAACTGATGCTAAGTGAAGTGAGTAGAACCAAGAGAACATTCTGACGGACTTGGCTCTTTTCAACAGAAGGTGATTCAGGCCAATTCCGATGGTCTTATGATGGAGCGAGCCATCTGCACCCAGAGAAAGAACTGTGGGTATTGAGTATAGATCACAACGTAAGTACTTTTACTTATCTTGTTATTTGCTTGCATTATGTTTTCTTTTTCATTTTTTTCCTTTTTTATCTGATTTTTCTTTTGCAGCATAATAATTGTAGAAATATGTATAGAAGAGTTGCATATATTTATCATAGGGAGGAGTGGGGAGAAGAGAGGGAGAAAAAATTGCAACACAAGATTTTGCAAGGGTAAATGTTGAAAACTATGCATATTTTGAAAATAAAAAGCCTTAAAATAATTACAGATAATAAAAAAATAAAAATAAAAAAGTAGTTTTCACTAATATATACATTTATCTTTCAAAACGTTTAAAGCCTTAGCTACAGAGCAAGCTTAAATGCATTATCAGTTTAAATCTATTTAAGAATAAAAATTATTGCTAATTTTTAAATTGGAGCAGCTAGATGGTACAATGGGATAGAATCAAAAGGACCTGAACTCAAATCCAGCTTCAGACACTTGACACTTACTAGTCCTGTGATTCTTAGGCGATTGCCTCACCTCACCTCAAAAAAGTTTTATTAAGTCAGTTTAAAAGAAGCATGTAATATGTTTGTATTAATAAGTAGAACATAAACTCATTTATAATGCCTTTTAACTGGGTCTTCAGCAATTATAAATTGTTGGCTCTAAATATAATCCATCATTTTGGGGCTTCATTAACTATTATCAAATTTTTATTATTATTTATTATCTAATTAACACAGAACAAAAAAGACATTATCTTTCTTAAGATCTAGTTGGTTGGGGAATTTCTATAGTTGCCAAGAGTGAGGGTCATAGTTCATACTTTCTGATTTTCAGCCAAATTTCTGACAAATTATTGGGAAAATTTCCATTTCCTTAGGACTATGTGATATTTGCACTACACAAATAAAAATTAACATAATTATGCATATTATCAATTCAATTTTCAAATCTGCTAAAGGTAATTTGATTATTTTATCATTTAAATATCTACAAAAGGCCACATCTGAATTTTCCTGTAAATTTTTTTCTTTCAGTGATTAAAAACTTATTAGTATTATTTACTTCAGGCCTTTAATTTTGAACATATAGGATTTGATTCTATGAACAATAACAGCTAGCATTTATATCAAATTGTAAGACCTACAAAAAGCTTTACAAATATCACCTCACTCTAATCTTACAGCTCTGAAAGACAGATGCTCTTATTATCTTATTTTATGATGAGGAAACTGAGGCAGATAGAGGTTAAGTGATTTACTCAGGATCATGCTGCATTAAATAACTTGAATCTATGTATTCTATGAAGACAATGTGCAATTTAAACCTTATAGTAATATTTTTTTTTAAATTAGTAAATTATATACAAATTAAGACAAGTCTGAGGTACCACCACACCTCTCAGACTGGCTAAGATGACAGGAAAAGATAATGATGAATGTTGGAGGGGATGTGGAAAAACTGGGACACTAATACATTGTTGGTGGAATTGTGAACAGACCCAACCATTCTGGAGAGCAATTTGGAACTATGCTCAGAAAGTTATCAAACTATGCATATCCTTTGACCCAGCAGTATTTCTATTGGCCCTATATCCCAAAGAGATCTTAAAGGAAGGAAAGGGACCTACATGTGCAAAAATGTTTGTGGCAGCCCTTTTTGTAGTGGCTAGAAACTGGAAACTGAATGGATGTCCATCAATTGGAGAATGGCTGAATAAATTATGGTAGATGAATGTTATGGATATTACTGTTCTGTAAGAAACAACCAACAGGATGATTTCAGAAAGACCTGGAGAGACTTACGTGAACTAATGCTAAGTCAAATGAGCAGAACCAGGACATCATTATACATAGCAACAAAAAGATTATTCAGTGATCAATTCTGATGGATGTGGCTCTCTTCAACAATGAGATGATTCAGACCAGTTCCAGTGATCTTGTGATAAAGAGAGCTATCTACATCCAGAGAGAAGATTATGGGAACTGAGTATGGATGAGAACATTGCATTTTCACTCTTTTTGTCGTTGTTTGCTTGCATTTTATTTTCTTTCTCATTTTTTTCCTTTTTGATTTGATTTTTCTTGTGGAGCAAGATAATTATATAAATACGTATGCATATATTGGATTTAACATATATTTTTACCATGTTTAATATTTATTGGATTAGTTGCCATCTGGGGCAGGGGTGAAAAGAAGGGGGGGGGGAAATTGGAACACAAGGTTTTGCAAAGGTTAATGTTGATAAATTTTCCATGCATATGTTTTGAAAATAAAAAGTTTTAATAATATATATATGTATATATATATATATATAATTTTAAAAATCAAATATGTAGAAAAGTGAGTGAATTATAAAAAGAAAAACAATATAAGGAAAAAGGATAAAATTATAAATACATGAATTTCATAGCATTTTCACAAGGAAAGAAAGAAAGAAGGCTTTCAGAGAAGTTAGATAGGATCAACCTCTGCAGATAACTGGTTGAGAAGTGAAAGTAATATATACCATTTCTCAGCTGTGTATATCACCTTTACAAAAACTGACTTATTATTGCATAAAATCTCACAAATAAATGCAGAAAAATTAAACATATCTTATTGACCATAATGCAAAGGAAAAAAAACTCAATAGTCACTGAAATAAGAATCAAAATTGATTGGAGACAAAATAATTTATTCTTAAAAACTGCTGGACCAAATCAAATTTTAGAAATAAAGAGAACTCCTTTAATGATGAGTTAACACATCCAAAGTTTTGAGATGTAATCAAAACTGTCTTTAAAATAAAATTTATATCTTTAGACACTTTTGTCAACAACAAAAAAGAACAAATCAATAAATTAGTCTAAAATAAAAGAAAAATCTAGAACACCAAAATCTGAAAAATCCAATGAAACACCAAAATATAAATTCTGAAAATCAAAGAAATTACTAGAATTGAAAGAAAAAGTCAGTTAATCAAAAGCATATAAAAAAGAAAGACAAACCATTAGCTAATTTGATTTAAAAAACAGGAGAATCATATTGCAGTATCAAAAATGAGAAAAAAACAAATAAATAAATTATTAGAAATTATTTTGCCCAACAATATGCCAATAAACTGACAATGTAAATGAAATATATGCATATTTACAAAAATACAAAATATCTAAGTTTAAAAAAACTAGAAACAGTTCAAATGATCCAATTTCACAAAAATAATAGGTTTACAAGGATTTTCAACCAAACATTCAAAAAAGCAATTAATTCCAATACTGCAAAGGTCATTTGCAAAAAATAAAAAAATATGGGATCCTAACAAATTTAGTCCATGATAAATATGGTCTTTGATACCTAAACCAGACACAATCAAAATGGAGAAAGAGATGACCAATGTCTTAAATGAATAATGATGCAAACATTTTTAATAAAATATTGCAAAGAAGATAAAACAATGTATCAAAACTAGACAAGAGAACACATAACAATCACTTAGATCAACTATCTAGGAGGAACTTGCAGAAACAGACTAATGGCAAGATCACTTAAGAGAACCCAGGGAACAAAGGACCAGAAGTAACAACTGTTGGATGCAAGAATACTACCAATACAAAGAAAAGGGAAAGGGCTTACCCTATGCTTCAACCATGGTCTGGATTGAGGCAGTAATAACAGATGCACTCAAGAAGGGAATGCCACATAGATAAGGGAAAATCTGTATACCAGAAAAGCAGTGTCATTAAACAAAAGTGGAACCACAACTGGAAGTTATCCCAGGATTTGAAGACACTAAGACTGACCTCAAGAGCAATAACATGTAGGTCCCTTCACTTGAACACATAGGACCTAACACAGACAAAATAGTAAATAAAGATTGATAATGTGAAATGTATTGTTGTATTGAATAGCATAAATCCCAGGTAACCATTGGGATCCAGTCTTTCTAGAAAAAACACTTTAGGAAAACCCACTATAGCTCCTAAAAGGGTTAACACTCTTATGAACTAAGTGAAAAGAACTATCTGCTTCATTAGAATGAAGTTTCCTAAGGGAAGTGGATTCTTTGGCTTTATTATATCCAGACCCAAAGAATATTTCTGGGTCAAAAGTGATTAGGACTATTTCTAACTTATTTAAGATCCTAACAACATACTTTAAGCAGCAAACTGGAATTCAGTACTATGATCTTTAAACACCTTAAATAAACACATATAAGAAAACGGAAGCAAATAGTGGCAGAAAATGCCATCAGAGCTCTAATTTCTCCAACTCTGGCAAATTTAACTGGGGATCCTCCTGTAGAATAGAAATATTAGCTAAGGAATTAACTGAGTAAAAGAATGGAGGTATTCTCACTGCAAGAATGAGATTTGGAATATGCCCGAGGAACAATGCACAAAATTAACATTAGGGACTCCAGACATTTTTGAAAGAGGTCACAGAAGATCCCTCCTATCTCTCAGAAACCATTTGAACAAATTACTCAATACTGTGGTATCAATAAATCTAGCAATCTAAAATCTAGAAGGGAGTGGGCTACTTTGAACAAGTTGACTGAAGATGGCATACCATGCCAAAGGTTCAAGATGCTTTGGACTATTTGCTAGGCAATTAGAAGTTCTCAGTTTTAGATTTGTGAAACGTTGCACATATTTAATCTATATTGACTTACTTGCTGTCTTGGGGAAAGAAGAGATATGGAAGGGAGGGAGAAAAATTTGGAGCATCAAGTCTTAGAAAATAAATGTTGGATTTGTGAAATGAAGATGAGCAGGTTCCAATGGCAGAAGAAAAAAAGAAGGCAGCTTTCTTCTACCCAGCTGAATTTCACTAATTTAAACTTATGCTTCAAAGTATCTTAAGAGTACTTCCAATGGCTAATAGAGAAAGTAGCTGAAAATCTGAACTATATAAAAATACTAAATGACATTATTGTCTTTGGAAAGATATCAGAAGGATATAAAGAAAAACTAATGTTGTGTTGAAACAGCAAGAGGAAGCTGTTCTGAAGTCGCCAATTGATAAATATTAGCTTTACAGAGCGTCTGTCAAGTATTTGGATCACATAATATCCCATCAAGGAATGAGCACTGATCCAGGGATGAAAGAAGCATACTTCAGCTGCCACATCCAAAAAAATGTGAAAATTAAGAAGTTTTCTAGAATTCAAATGCTACTTTTGACAATTTATAACAATGTCTCTTGAAAATATGATGACCAGGGGGCAGCTAGGTGATACAGTGGATAGAGCACCAGCCCTGAAGTCAGGAGGACCTGAGTTCAAATCTGGTCTCAGACACTTAACATTCCCTAGCTGTGTGGCCCTGGGCAAGTCACTTAACCCCAATTGCCTCAGCAAAAAAAAAAAAAAAAAAGGAAAATATGATGACAAAGAAACAAAAAAAACATGAAGAAAGGTCAGTTTGACTTAAACCCATGGAAGACATTTAGAAACAACATGTATTTAAAGATTTGCTCAACTGCATCATGCAAGCACCAATATTAGCCTAGGCATACCCAAACAAACCTTTTGTACCATACAGTGAACATTCATGACTTTCACATATATGGTTTTGGTTATTTGCACACTGATTATCAATAATTAAATGGGAATTTTTGGAGATTTGTAGCAAACTTCAGAAAATTACAGATGAAGTATATATGTAAAGAAAACTTTAAAAATTATATTGTCATAAGTACATAGTATACATTACTGATCTGTCATTTACTATCATAGGCATACATACAGAAATTTATCATAAAGTTAAAATTTTGTTTAAAATGTTAGTGCACTAAAGAACACTGGCCACATACTCTTTGGAAATACCTCCTCTTCGTCTCTCTACCATGACTCAGGCATGCGATTTTATCCCATAGTGATTGTTTTGTATCTTATACTTTTCAAAGGAGAAGGAAATATGTGAAGCAGTTGCTATAAGTAGGATATAAAGACTACATGGTATGCAAAATAAAACTCTCATAGAGTTTCCCATAGAAACTGCAACTTTTTTATGGATGCTGTGTGTTGTTTTACTTGTTTTTGGTATATGTAAATATGTTCAAAATTATTAAAAATGATGGTTTGGAGTAGAGCTTATAGTTATTCATAGTTTTCCACATTCCAGCAGGTCCTGTGCTGAACCTAATCCTAATCGCAACCACTAATATCAAGGGATGATGGTATACTAGTGCCTATGCTAAGATGCTAGAACTGGGAACAGTTCTATACCAAGAAAGCAACAGCCATCAGAAACCCATTACACTCACCAGTAGAAAACTCAATGCGCGAAACTCAGTATTCCATACACAAATTGTAGTTTTGGGATTTAAAATGGTTTGTTATTGTTTATTATTGAGGCTCTCCTCTTTTAATTGGTGGTTCCTTTTTCCCTCAATCACCACTTTACAATGAATCCCTTTATCTCAACCACACTTGCACTCTGTCTTTCAACTTCTATTCACTGTCCATATTATCCTTGTGTAAGTATTCTTCCTTCCCCAATATTTTCCCAATTCTTCTTCTTCTTCTTTTTTTTTTTTTTGGCTGAGGCAATTGGGGTTAAGTGACTTGCCCAAGTTCACACATCTAGGAGGTGTTAAGTGTCTGAGACCACATTTGAACTCAGGTCTTCCTGACTTCAGGGCTGGTGCTCTATCTACTGTGCCCACCTAGCTACCCCCAATTCTTCTTTACATTTTCTTTTATTCTACTAAAATGTATCCTGGAGAATAGAAACTGTCTTGCTTATATTTGTGCTTAAATTCCATGAAACTTAGCAGTTTTTCCATATTTTAAGTACTTAATAAATGTTTTATCTACCTACCTATCCATATTAAAAATAGCCCCAATTAAAAAAATTGTTTCATTGAAAAACAGAATGATGCAGAAAAGAAAAAAGATAGCCCAGATTATACAAATGATTAAAAATTTGGAACAGAGATCAAAGCAAAGAAAGAAAGTTTAAAGAATTATAAAATTTTCAAAAAACCCTAATGAAACAAAGAATCTAAAATACACACATTTTAGGAAATGATACAAGATAATTTCCCATAAAGGCTAGATTGCAAATAAAGAGAATTTGAAGGCAATCAATATGGAAAATTAGCAAACTATCCTCACCTAGACAAATCATTGTCAACCTTCAAGACCACAAAGAAAAAATTATTTTATAAATGTCTAAAAATCTAAAAAATTAAAAATAAATTTTAAAAAATACCTTGAGTTTTTCTTACAAAACTGAAAAGTGCTGATGCTAAAATACACATAAAACTTCATTCCAAAATCCATTTTCTAGCTAAAGATCATCATTTAGTGTTAAACATTCCTTTGCCACCCATACGCTGAGGATTTTTCTTATTACTAGAACATTTCAGCAGATAATCCAATAATTCGTATTGCCTGTTTTACTCTGAGTATTTCAAACCTCACTAAAAGTCCCCTGAATTTTCTGCTTTCCAGTTAAGTTTTTTCTTGCCTTTAATTTATGTATAAATTGGCACCTTAAAAAAATTGATAAAAATCATCTACTACTCAAAAACCTCCAACAGATTCACTACTCAATAAATGAGGCCCAAATCCCTCAGTCTCAACCAGAAATTCAAAGCTCTGTATTAATCTGCCTTCCCACTGAAGATCCATCCTTTTCTAATCAGACTATAAACCAATTTTGCTTGGTTGAGATGCTTTCTGGACTATTTTGAACTTCCTCACAAAGGTAAGTTGTATCATTTTCCAGTCATGTCTAACTCTTCATGATCTCATTTGGGGTTTTCTTGACAAAGATAGTGGATTTGTTTGTCATTTCCTTCTCCAGGTTTTGTTTTTGGTTTTGGTTTTTGGGTTTTTTTTGCCGAGTTAATTGGGATTAAGTGACTTGCCCAGGGTCATACAGCTAGGAAGTATTAAGTGTCTGAGACTAGATTTGAACTCAAGTCCTCCTGACTTCAGAGTGGTGCTCTGTTGCACCACCTAGCTAGCTACCCCCTTCTCCAGCTTATTTAAAGATAAGAAAACAGAAGCAAATAGGGTGAGGTGGATTGTTCAGGGTCATACAGCTAGTAAGTATCCAAGGCTGGATGTAAACTCAGGAAGACGAGTCTTCCTGATTCCAAACTTAGTTTATCACCTTACTAAACAGACAGCTAATTCTGAAATGATTCCGGCATCAGTAAACAATCACTTCCTATAGATTAAAATATGGCTAACTTCATTTTATGTGATGTCATCTGGTGTTTACTACATATGTTGATTGTTGTTTGTTCTTCATTCCTTTTTCTTTTTTTCCTGAGGCAATTGGGGTTAAGTGACTTGCCCAGGGACACACAGCTAGGAAGTGTTATAAGTGTCTGAAACCAAATTTGAACTCAGGTCTTCCTGAGTTCAGGGCTGATGCTCTATCCACTGCGCCACCTGTTCTTCATTCTTAAAAGGCCTGGAGAGCCTTACATGAATTGATGCTAACTGAAGTGAGTAGAACCAGGAAATCATAGTATGCAACAACAAGATTATGGGATGATGAATTCTGATGGACATGGCTCTTTTCAACAATGAGGTGATTCAGGTTAATTCCTATAGACTTGTGATAGAGAGACCAATCTGCAACCAAAGAGAGGACTATGGGGACTGAATGTGGATCACAACAATATATTCACTTTTTTTGTTGTTTGTTTGCTTTTTTTTTCTTTTTGATATGATTTTTCTTGTACAGCATGATAATTGTGGAAATGTTTAGAAGAACTGCATATGTTTAACCTATATTGGATTACTTGCTGTCTAGGGGAGGGGGAAAAGAGGAAGGAGGGAGAAAATTTTGGAACACAAGGTTTTGCAATGGTGAATGTTGAAAACTACCTTTGCATGTATTTTGGAGATAAAAGGTTATTATTAATTTTTTTTAATGAAGCAGAGAATGGCCATTTTTACTTAGTCAAAATAAAAAAAAATCAGTCTATGAGAGAAAGACCCTCAGGGTTTCTGGCCAAACAGAAACAACTGCCATTTACATTATCTAAAAAACAGTAAGGTCCAAACAATGACTTAAATGGGACTTGGTCTGGGACTTATGGTACATCAGTCTACGAGAGCCAGAGTGATTTGGGTTTTAAGGCATGGTCCTAACCCATAAGCCTGGAGGGTAGGGAAGAAGGCCAGGTATACAGATAAGTAGACAGAAAAATATAGAGAGCAATTTGGAGTTTAAGGGCTGAGAAACAATACCGTTCTCTGCAATCTTTAAAAGATCATCATCATGCAGTTGTGAACTGATCCAACCATCCTGGAGAACAATTTGGAACTATGCTCAACGGGCCATAAAATATCCTTTGATCCAGCAATACCACAACTACATCTGTATCCCAAAGATCAAAAAAGGGAGAAAGGACCTACATGTACAAAAATATTTACAGCACCTCTTTTTGTGAGGTCAAAGAATTGGAGGAAATTAAGGGAATACCCACCCATCAATTGGGGAATGGCTAAACAAGATATGGTATATGGTTGTAATGGAAATAGCTACAGACAATATAAACCCAGGAACTATATGAACATATTTTAAAACTTTTTTTCATAAATATAGATCTAAATAACTGGAGAAATAATAATTGTTCCTGGATAGACTGAGCCAATATAATAAAAATGACAATTTAAACCAAATTATTCAAATAGCATCATGCCAATCAAATTATCAAAGAATTATTTTATAGAATGAGAAAAATTATAGCCAAATTTGTGTGGAAGAACAAAAGTCAAGAATATCAAGGAAATTAATAAAAAAAAATTATGAGGGAAGGATAGCTTAATAGTACCAGATTCAAACTATATCCTAAGTGTAATCTCTTTGAATTGACCAAGAACTAGAATAGTGAATCAGTGGGATATATCAGACATACACCATCCAACAGTAAATGGTCACAGTAATCTAGTATTTGATAAATAAATTTGATAAATCCAAAGATCTAAAGAAATTCATTATTTCACAAAAATGTTTTAACAAAATTCAAAAGAGGTTTGGCAGAAACTAGGGGCAGACCAATATCTCACACCATATACCAAGATAAGGTCAAAATGGGTACATGATTTAGATAAGAGTGATATCAAGGCAAATTAGAGGAACATGGAAAAATTTCCCTATCAGACCTATGGATAAGGGAAGATTTATGATCAAACAAAAGATAGAGGATTATGGAAAAGTAAACTGGATAGTTTTGAATACATATAATTAAAAAGATTTTGTATCAAAAACAAAAAACAATGCAGCCAAAATCATAAGAAAAGCAGCAAATGAAGAGAAATTTTATAAGTTTCACTGGTCAAAGGCCTCATTTCTCAAAATATAAGGAATTGAGTCAAATTTACAAAAAATAAGATCCAATCTCCAATTAATAAATGGTCAAAGGATATAAATGAATAAGTGGCTTTTAGGAAAAAAAATCAAACTTATTAATTGTTACATGAAAAAAATGCTCTACACCACTACTGATTAGAGAAATGCAAATTAAAACAACAAATTAAAGGCAAATTAAAATTACAACAAGTAGCACTTCACACCTATCAGATAGGCCAACCTGACAGAAAGGGCAAATAACAAATGCTGGAAGGGATACAGGAAAATAGATTCACTAAGATCCTATCAGTCCAACCATTTGGCACTATGCCCAAAGAGCTATAAAATTGTGCATACCCCTTGACCCTAGAAATACCACTATTAGGTCTATATTAAAAAGAAATCAAAGAAAAAGAAAAAGTACTTCTATGCCCTTATATGCATAAAATATTTTTAACAGCTCTTTTTCTGATGACAAAGAATTACAAACTGAAGGAATACCCATAAATTGGGGAATGGCTGAACAAGATGTGGTAAATAATTGTGATGGAATACTATTGTGGTATAATAAATGACAGGTATGGTTTAAGAAGAACCAGAGAAGATAGATATATGAACTAATACAAAGTTGAGTGAGCAGAACAAAGAGAATGCTCTGCACAGTAATAGCAATACTGTAATGTATGTATATAATAGTAACAGCATTATTGTAAGGATGATATAAACTTAGCTACTCAAAACAATACAATGATACAAGAGAATTCCAAGAGACTTTCACAAAGTAAAATGCTATATACCTCCATAGAGAAAACTGAAAGTATACTTTTTACTTTATCTTTTCTTCCTTTTTTTTGAAGGGGAGTATCATAGTTAACATGGAAATAAGCTTTACATGACTTCACGTGTTTAACTGATATTGGATTATTTGGCTTCTCAATGGGTGAGGGAGGGGCGGGAGGGACAAAAAGTTTGGGAACTCATTTTTTAAAATCAAGCTTTAAAAAGTTAATGTTAAAATAAACCATAATTACTTTTTTAAGTGGAGCATCAAGGGTATGAAATATTGTATATATCCAATGGCTTTTCTTTTCAATTATACAATGAAAGATAATCATGTTACATATGAACCTCACCAAAAGAATCATGAAAACTCAAATATTATCATTCACTGACTGTACATACAAATATACTTAAAGCAGATGACTCATTTAAACAAATGAACGAATCTAGCAAAGGAAAAGGAAAGGAAAGGAACTTAATAAATAAATTTCCTGATTGTTCCTCTCAGTCCTGGCTATGTCCTGGCTAACAAATATTCATACTGCTAATAAAACTCCATTTCAATTTCTGATGTTCTAATGAAAAAATATAATTTGGAAACCACTTATAAAGCATGAACTTTAGTACATTTAAATATTTATTATACTTGTTATATAAGGGGCTCTCATGAGCAAATTCAACAAAATGAATAGTCAAGGACACGTTGAGAGCTGCATCTTTGGAGGGAACAAGCATACTGATAAGATCACAGAAATATTTAAGGATTCATTCTTTAATAATTTTTCATCTAAAAGCAAAATATTTTAATTACTTCTGCAAAAACACACTATTATAATTTACTGCCCTATAATGAGTTTTTTTTATTAAAATGTTAAATTTTATGTATTACAATTCAGGTCCATAAGTTAAAAAGAGTAGGGTAAACTATGCTCTCGGGGTTAGTATAAGATCAGTACCTAACATATTTATATAACTCTGCTACATTATCATCCTTTTCTAACCAACACTGAATTACTAACAATATACTATTTAACTCAGACTTGCTAGTAGATTCCAAAAATTAGAAATTAGAAGAATCTTCATAAGTTCATGTGTATTCCTTAATCCAAACGCTATAAGCATTTGTAAGAATTAGAAAACTTTTTCATGTATGTTTTAACTTGTTCTTCTCCACATTTTCTACTTTCTTTAAAAGAGAAAATAGCTGAAAAAGAAACAATATGGTGAACACTTAGGAGTATCAAGAAAAAAAACTTTTTTTAAAAAAAGACTCTAACAAGGCAAAACAGAAAGAAGCAACTACTTTCTGCCATGAACTGCCAGCCAAGACGCTCAAATACTAGCTGGTTGGCAGCCCTAACATCAATAATGGAGAAAAAAGACATAAAAGAGTTTACTAAAAAGACAAATGTAGAAAATAATGGGGAGAATGAAATATAATTTGGGGGAACAGAGGAAACAAAGACAAAAGATGAAGAAATACAAAGAAGGAAAATATAGCATGAAAGATATTATGAGAAAGATGAACTTGGGAGAGAGAAGTTCAAAAAACAAGAAAGGGCAAAAAAGTTTCTCAAGTTCATAAAATTCAAATCATTGAATCATCTGTTGCCTCAGCCACCTGCTTCCTTTATTATCTATTTCCTCCTAAGCTAAGAATCCGAAAATTTCCAGAAGGGAAAACTTTAACAGGGTAAAAATAACTTATGTCTTTCTATTACCCCTGCAGACAGTGTAAGCAGTAACTGTTGCAGTAAGCTTCATGGTATCTGGTATTTAAATGACTATCAAGTTAAGTAGATACTGACAACTGCCACTACTACTTTAAACATGTTCCTGAAACCTTAGAAAAAGTCCCAAGAACCACCTGTGTAGGATCTAAGCATTCCCTGCAGCCATATGGCTGGAGCATCTCTGTGGTCAGCCTGACCTCTACAATAAGCTTTTGGGTTAGATGATTCCTAGCCACATAAAGCTAAATTCAAACAATATTAATAAAGTATAAACAATAAATATTTCCCCCCATACTCTGCAAGAGTAAAAGTTGTTAAAATTTCCCTAAGGCAAGAAATTCTGGCCACCCCAGACATGCAACAACTTTAAAAACTAAGTAGTTTTATATTTTATGGTATTTAATGCATCTGAATTTATTGTAAAGCTTTACTCCAAAGAGCTATCATATATAACTTCCGTAGCTTTCAGCACTATCAGAGTAGCTGAACTGTGAAATAACTTGTAGCAGCTAGGTGGCAGAGTAGGTGAAAGTGCTACATTGGTAAATCAGAATTGAGTTTAAATATCCCCCCAGCTTTTTATTTAATTTTGTGGCTTTGTCCAGATTACCTAACCACTATTAGTACCAGTTTCTTCATCTGTAAAATGGAAATAAGGATAGGACCTTCCTAGTTGTTGTGAGTTCAAATGAGATAATATTTGTAAATTTCTTAGCACAGTGTCAAACACATAGCAGGTATTATATAAATGCTTATGCTTGCTTGTTCTCTTCCTTTCGTGCTTCCATGCACCCATGTTTATTTCATTGCTCATTTTTACTGTGTTTTTAAATCTAAAGTTTTTAACTTGCAGAAATTACCTTAAGGAAACAGAAAAGCTATATAGTTCTTAAAGTGCACATTTCAAAGGCTATTAGAAATATCATAATGGATGTTATTTTGGGGAAGTCAAGTTATTAAAGCCGATAATGAAAGAGGATCACACAGAAGCACAAAGGAAGGTGTAATTTTTTTTTAAAAGTCAACAAATGACAAATTATTGCTCAGAAACATCCTAATTCTCAGAAAATAAACAAAGCTCTTAAGAGGGTCTTGATACTTGGAGGTATCTGATTACTCTATAATGTGTCACTGGCTTCTTACTGGGGAGCTGAGGTCTTTATCTTCACACTAAATTACAGTGTTCCTTTGCTTTTGTATGAGTGCCTGATTAGTTTCACTGATTTACCTATTTCTTAACTAAAACCCAACTGTTTTTACAATTATTACTTTGCAGACCCCAGCTTTTGGGATAAGAACTCACTGTTTGACAAAAACTTCTAGGAAAATTGGAAACTAGTATGGAAGAAATTAGGGCTTGACTCACACCTAGCACTACATACCAAGAAAAGATCTAAATGGGTTCATGATTTAGACATAAAGAGTGATATTATAAGCAAATTAGAGGAACATAGGATAGTTTACCTCTCAGACCTGTGGAGAAGGAAGGAATGTGTCCAATGAAAAACTGGAACTCTTAATTGAATACCAGATAAATAATTTTGATTATATTAAATTAAAAAGTTTTTGTACAAACAAAATGAATGCAGACAAGATTAGGAGAGAAGCAATAAATTGGGAAATCATCTTTACATTTAAGGGTTCTGATAAAGGTCTCATTTCTAAAATATATAGAGAACTGACTCATATTTATAACAATTGAAGCCACTCTCCGATAAATGGTTAAAGGATATGAACAATTTTTCAGATGATGAAATTAAAACTATTTCTAGTCATATGAAAAAGTGCTCCAAATCACTACTGATCAGAGAAATGCAAATTAAGACAACTCTGAGGTACCACTACACACCTGTCAGATTGGCTAAGATGACAGGAAAATAATGACGAATGTTGGAGGGGATGTGGGAAAACTGGGACACTGATACATTGTTGATGGAACTGTGAACGGATCCAGCTATTCTGAAGAGCAATTTGGAACTCTGCTCAAAATTAAACTGTGCATACCCTTTGACCCAGCAGTGTTTCTATTGGGCTTATATCCCAAAGAGATCTTAAATGAAAGAAAGGGACCCACATGTGCAAGAATGTTTGTGGCAGCCCTTTTTGTAGTGGCTAGAAACTGGAAACTGAATGGATGCCCATCAATTGGAGAATGACTGAATAAATTATGGTATATGAATGTTATGGAATATTATTGTTCTGTAAGAAACGACCAGCAGGATGATTTCAGAGAGGCTTGGAGAGACTTGCATGAGCTGATGCTGAGCGAAATGAGCAGAACCAGGAGATTATACACAGCAACAACAAGACTATATGATCAATTCTGATGGACATGGCTCTGTTCAGCATGAAATGTTTCAAACCAGTTCCAACTGTTCAGTGAAGAAAGCCATATACACACAGAGAGAGGGATATGAAATGTTGACCACAACATAGTATTTTCATGTTCTCTATTGATGTTTGCTTGCATTGAATTTCCTTTCTCTGATTTTTTTTCTTTTAGATACAATTTTTCTTGCACAGCAAGATAAGTCGCCTAACCTACTGATATTTCTCTAATTATTTAAGTCTAGTTCTACAAAGAGTATTTTGCAGTTACATCCCTGTAAGTATTTATTTTAGTATGTAGATGCTCAAATGTTTTAGACATAATGTAGTTATTTTGAATGAAATTTTTCTGTCTCTTCCTGTGAGTTTGTTGGTAGTATACAAAAGTACTCATGATTTATCTGCATTTGCTATGTGTGCTGCAACTGTTTTTAAGTTATTATTAAAATTAATTTTTTAGCTGACCCTATAGGGTAAAGGTTCTTAACCTAAGGTCTATGAATTTTTTTAATAGTCTAATAACTTTATTTCAATATAATTTTTTTCTTTTTGCAATGTTGTATATTTTGTTTTATACATTTAAAAACATTTTCTGAAAAGGAGAAGCTTCACCAAACTGCCAAAGAATTTCATGACATAAAAATAATCAAGTATTCTTACACTAGACCAATTTTCCTAATAAATATTGATACAAAAATATTAAATGTTATTATAACATATTGACACAATTATATGCTATGACTAGGTTCAGTTTATGTCAAGAATGCAGGATTACTTCAATATAAGAAAAATAAAAAACATAACAGAACCCAGTAATAACAAAAAAAATTTTAAATATATGATTTATCTCAATAGCTTATGCAAAGGATTTTTTAAAATCTAAAATCTGTTTAAACAATAGAAAGCTTAGGAGCATATGAACATGAATGAACAACCAAAAGCAAACATTATGTATAAAAGAGAAAGGTTTAGAAGTTTGTCCAGTAAGATCAGTGGTAAAACAAGGGTGCCAAATCATCAGCGTTTTTATTTAACAGAATGCTAGAAATGACAAATATATAATATGACAGCTCTACCATTATCCTTTTTTTTTAAAAAAAAGGATTTTCTAAAACCACAATCAAGTTGTTTGGTTTTGGTTTTTGTTTTAAGTAAAATAAATCAGCAAAGTATTCTTGGTATTGTAAACTTTTTTTATATAACACCTTAAAAATCAGCAATTAAATCAAAACTCTTCTAGTAAAAGCCCACAGGAAATAAATAATAATACTCATGGCTGGAAAGAAAAAATAACTATTTACTATCAAGTAGATAGTCAAAAGCAAATCAAATCCCTAAATCACTGTTTAGATAATAATAGGTATCAGTCAAATAGCACTTTATGGTTTACAAAGTCTTTTACGTGTTATCCCATTTGATCTCACAACAACCTTATCAAATATATACAATAATTATTCCCATTTTACATACAAATTAGAAAACTGAGGCTGAAATTAAGTGATTTGCCCAGGGGCACATAGCTAGTAACTAAAACATTTGAGACACCACATAGGATCAAGTCCTTCTCTTTACAATTCCAGTATCATATTCTCTGAGCTTCCTCAAAAAATAAGAATAAATAAAATAGCTACTTATCTAAAGTCACATGCGTCAGGTCAAAATCCAAGAAAACATAGTCCTAGTTGCCATAAGATCAGGTTATATTTTTGATAGCTGCTATTGCTAACTAGTGAAAAAAAATCTCTAAACTTCCACTGAAGTGTATGATCGTAATTTTCAGGGAGGAAAAGGATAGCTACATAATTTTTAAGTATTTTAAATTTTTATCATAATTTTCTAACATGACAACAAGGAAAAAAATCATAGATATAAGAATCTTACTTTTTGCTGCATTTCCCATTTTTCCCTATTCAGTTTCAGTGGCTGATGGAGATATCTGGGAGTAGAGAGTGCTTTCATTCATTTAACTATACTTCTTTTGAGAGCATGGCCCTGACCACTAAGTATTACTATTGTTTCCAGTTCACCTAAATTAAAAATAAATGGCTTTTTGTGTCTCAAAAAAAAAAGAAAGAAAAGAATCCTAATTATAAATAAAGTACATAATTCTAAAAACAAAACCAAATTTTAAAAATAGACTCATCAACAGGTATGGATGATAACAATATTATAGCAATGCAAAAAGTATCAACTTTACTTAAGAATTTGGTAAAAAAAAAAAAAACTCAATGTTTTTGTAAAATATTTAGGTTCTTCATTCATTAAAGCTTAAGTATTAATTTATACCTTTTATTCCTTTAATTAATTGTTATTTTAAATGTAAGCTATAATGCAATTAGTAATTATAATGTGGGTTTTTTTTTTCTCTTTTCTGTTTCATGAGTTACACAAGTATGGGCACTAAGGGAAACTGGAATAGATCATGAATCAAACATACCCTATGTTAATGTCAACACTTAACAGTCTGATAAAAGCTTAGGGAAAGACAAAACCAGAAGGTAGAAAATTATGAGAGTGCAGATCCTAGAAACAAAAAAGTAGATTGGGCTATCACTACAATATAACTTTGGTTATAAATTATAAGTATAATGGCTATGATAAATTATTTTGTGCTTAAAATGTTTACCATAAAATCTTTCCAGCAAAATCTCATAATAAAATTCATTCTATATTAGATAAGAATACCTACCATGGGCCAAAAAAAAAAAAAAAAAAAAATCAGGAATACTGGAAATCCAGGAATATAGCTTTTTTTTTTTTTTTCCCCTGAGGCAATGGGGTTAAGTGATTTGCCCAGGATTACACAGCCAGGGAATGTTAAGTGTCTGAGACAAGACACTCAGATCCTCCTGACTTCAGAGCTGATGCTCTATCCATTATACCAACTAGCTGCCCCAAGAATATAGCTTTAATGTGTGTGGGTGTGAATATAACTTTTTTTAAAAATGGTTTTCATTTGGGTCCATGGCAATGTATAATTGTAAAATGTTTGCCAGAAACAAATGCCTATGTAATCTTATACTGATAACATATAAAAAATTAGGTGGAAGTATATTATCAAAAAATAGCAAAATCACTTGAGCCAGTTCAAACTATATTGACTAGCACAGATGTTTAAAACCATTTTTAAGGGTAGTTATAGATGGTACAATGGATGGAGCACCAGTCCTGGACTCAGGAGGACCTGAGTTCAAAATAGGTCTTAACACTTCTTGTGTGCCCCAGGGCAGGTCCTTTAACCCCAATAGCCTTGATAATAAATAAATATTTTACAAGCCAGCTATAACTCCAAAGTTTTTTCCCTAAAGATAATCCATACTTAGTGTCAACCATATTTGGGGTAAGAAGGTAGAGAAATACTCCATAAAAAAGATTTTAGGAAGTTACATTAGACTAGATACTTGAATCCCACATTCTGAAAGCCAAGCTTTCAATTATCTGAAAAGGTTGTGGATAGAGTACTAGACTTTAAAATCAGGAATTCCTAAATATGAATTTCATCTTTGATACTATCTATATGGCTGTAAGTAAAAAACAACCTCATTTCCCAAATATCTTTAAAATGGGAATAATAATATCCATAGTCCCTGAACCTCACAAGTTTATGAAGTTCAAATGAGATAACATATGTAAAGCACCTTGAAACTTTAAAATGCTTCATAAATTAAATTATTATTATTATGCAAATAGTATTATAAAGTCTTTCCACAGAACTATTCCTAAATTTCATATGCAGAATTTTTTCTTGCCTAGAAAAACACCCAAAAAAGACAAAACGGAAGTTTAGGGCTTTATTGGGTCAAAAGTAGATACCGATTTTTCTTTCCCTAAGAGAGGTTCTATGCCTGCAATTCTCTTTCCTCATCTTCCACCTCCTGACATCCTCAAATCCTAACTAAAAATCCCACCTTCTACAAGAAATCTTTCTGGAATCCTTTTAAATCTAGGCCTTCCTTCTATTGATTTTTCCTATTTATCCTCTCCATAATTTGTACATAGATATTTGCAAGTTGTTCCCTCCCCCACCCCACCAATAGATGGTGAGTTCCTTGAAAGTGGATGCTGTCTTTTCTGTCCTTAGCAAGTTAGTTACCTGATATAAAGCAGGCACTTAAAAAGTGTGGGGAAAGATGGGGGACAAAAAGTAAAACAGATCCTGTGAGGGCTGAACTTTAATGAGCACCATATACAAATTAAAAGTACATAAAATAGAAACATGAGAATAATAGTTAAAAAGAAAAGAAAAAACTCTAATAGTCTGAAGTTTGATAACAAGAAAAGGTACTAACACAATCAACCAATAAATATATGTGCCCGAGGATATAAAAAAAGGCAAAAGACCTCAGCTTACAATCAAAAAACATGCTAACATGGATTCTCTTTACATTCGATTTGAAATAAAGGAAAGAGGCAAGAGAAACTAGAATAGAGAATTGCCATTATGCTACAATGGTTGATGGACTAAATGTGCACCCACATTTGCAATGTAGGGAATAGGAACTGACTTTATATCATTAATATAAGGAACACCCATGTGAGGCAAATCTCTTTCAACAATGAAAGATGGCATTCAAGTTTTAGAGAGCTGCCTCAAGCACTTAGACTTGTCAGGGTCAACCAACCAAAATGTCAAGAGGCCAAACCTGAAACTAGTATTCCTGGCTTCAAGAAAATCACTTATCTTTCCACTATACTATTCTGCCTTTTTGTATCATTTCACAAATTAGTCTTCATCTAAGAAGTAAAATTCCCGTAGAAACTTAATGATTGTTGATAAAACCAATCTTAATGACAAAGAAGCATAAAAGGAATTCCTCATAAATGTCAGAAGGCCTGTTAGAAATGTTTGTTTTCTAAAAATAATTGGTATTTAAAATTAATACAATGAATAAGCAAGTATAAGTTAAATAGTCAACTACAACAGAAAATTAGTTTCTAATTATCAAAGGAAAGGAAAACCATGACTATGTTCATTTCATGTATTAAGTTGTATCAAAATGGAAAATATAATTTAAGATTTAAGAAAATTTACCACAGTGTCCTGCATACCAAAAAACATTTAATAAATACTTTTTTAATTAAATTGAAATATCAATGCCTAAGAATTGTTCTAAATTAAACATTTTACATAAGAATGTACAGAAACAATAAGACCTATTTATACCTTCAAAAATTAAGTAGTATCCCTAAATGATATAAAATAATTTAGCTTTAATATACACAATGTGACTGAATGGATACTGTACCAGCCTCAGAACCTGAAAAACCTGGGTTCAGGTTCCTCTGGCACATACATATAGACAACAGCCCTCAATGCTATCTAGGTACTTCTCTAAGAGTATATTCCGTGGTAAGGAGGACAGTCAGCCAGCTTTGGTAGACAGTTTCCTTATCTAAGATTTCTCTATAGTAAAGCAATCACTAGTCTAGTTACTATTTCTATATGCATACAGTCATCATTTTGTTATTTCTCATTTCCTATCACCTTTCCAAAGTTAAATCCTGATTTTTTTTCATACTTGAACTCTGATTATAATCTTGTAAAGTTATGATACTGACTTGTTGCTACAGAAATGGACACACACAGCTAAAAAAAAACTTCAATAATGACCACAAACTAAATAGAATGAGGGTCAAAGCACACCTATAAAATATCTGTAATACTTTATACACTTAACATATTTTTTTGTAAAAGAAAAACTTAAGTGTTCATGTGAGCACTTTTTAAATGTAATACAGATTACTCTGTTAAAAACAATGCCAAAAGTAATAAAATAACAAGATTCAATTCATATTGAAATTATTTTTGAAAAGTTATTCTCTAGATTAATCATCAATAAAACAAGTTGCACACTACCCACTGATCAACATACTATTTATAATCCACAGGTATTCAGTAAATCTTCCTCAAACTAATTACTCTCCTATAGTGAGGCACAGTAGATTATTTTACCTAGACTTAATATTAAAATGTCAACACACTAACCCAACTAAAGTTAGCATGCAAGTTTTTAAATTATTCTACATATATGTAATTTAATATGTCAGTATAACTCTCAAACCTTTTGTAAAAATCCTATCTCAACTAATAATTGTATATGTCTGCTTACTTGATTCTCCATTATTTTTTAAATTTTATTTTATTTTTAATTTATAAAATAAAGCATTTCCCATAACAGTATAATTTTTAAAAGATGACTATATATGCAATCTTATTCTTAAAATGAATGTGATAATAACCAAGTTTTTTAAAAACCCCTTAAAATGCTCCATAAAACAAATCTATTTTTAGTTCACATGAATGAGCCATCTAAAAAGAATTAACTTCATCAATTACTATCCCACGCTTTTATTTTTTACTTTAAATTTCCTATCAGTTATGAAATCACAGAAAGGTATTATTAAGTCATAAAAGGCAAGAGTTGACAAATTTTATTTAAAGGGCACACATTTTACCTGAGAGTCCCAAAGGATATCAACAAGAAAATTTTAAATAATTCCTTTATGTTTTTCAGATTTCTTCAAGTCACTCACTGATAAGTTAAATATGAAAATATGACAGGCCACTATTGATACCAGAACTAGTAAATAAGGCCATTCCAATATCCTTCTAAAAGAAGGATCAAATGCTCTAGTAAAAAAAATTACATTTTATGAGTTTGCAAAATTTCAAACTTTCTTATATTTCACTTTTCTTTCTCCATTTTAAGGAAAAGTTTTCGCATAATGACACCATATACTTTGAAATGGCACTATGCTGACCTTCCAACAGTCCAGCTTTAGAAAAATTCAGTGGTGGGTGTGACTTAAGAGGATATAAAAAAAAAACCCAAAAGGCATTGAATATTTTTATGCTGAATAAAATTGCCATGGTACAAATAACATCATGGTTAGTATGTCACTCTTCTGTAATTTGAATTACTATTCCTACATCTGTTAACTTTATTACTACTTATAGAAAAAAATTTTTCTTAAAAAACATCAGTTTTTTTGTTGTACTCTTCTTTTTGATACCCAAACAACAAACAATATTTTCATACCCTTCAGCTATTGTAGCCTAGAAATCCATCATATACTCAGCATGACGGTAGCAACCAGAGCAACAGACAATGGTTATAGTTACTAAGTTGGGTTCTATGTACAACAAACTCAGGAGCAAACTCCTCTTAACTAACTTTCCACTGACCAGAACCTCTTATTCAGCTCTAATTAAACTTTTTTATCTCAATCAATATAAACATAAGAAATCTTAATTTCTTTTTTTCCTTCTCTTCAGAGAAAATTTTGGTAAAAATGAAATAAAATAGTTTAACCGTTGCAGGCTATTTTTAAGACCAATCAACACTAAAGAAGAAAATTCACATTACAAAAGGATTTTTAAAATACGATCCTCTTCTCTTTTTGTAAGTGGGTTAAGAGATGGTGAATATCATAGTTGGAGAATTTTGGTGTGATGCCCCTTGCACAGGAAACCTGTTCTGACACATTCTTCTGGTGTCCAATATAGGAATTTAACCTCATCGGACATCAAGCTCAGGTCCTAATACTTCACCTCCTGGGAATTCTCTAGAGGACTCAGTCAAGGGAGTTTGGTTGGGGCCTTTTTAATGCCACCTTTGCAGATGGCAAAAACCCTAAGCTTCTCCAAGGACTGGGGAGTCTGTCTACGTTGTTACCCTAGAAACAAACCAGAGTAATAAAATTTCTCTATACAGGAAACATACCTCTGTGTGAAAGCAGGGAAGGAATAAATCAGTCCGGGCCCAGAAACTGCATCTGAGATAGGGAAACGAAAATTTGGGCCTCTCCTTGGCTAAATGACGAGAAGGAAAGGCGCCAGGTCTGGGGGGGGGGGGGCGGGGGGGCGGCGGGGAAAGAAAGGGGGGCTGTCCCAGAAGGCTAAGGAGAAGACCAGGCTGGGGCTAACGCTGGGGAAGATGCCGTGAGCCAGCCGAATAAAAGCTGTGAGGGGCACCTTCTCTATGCCCAGATACAGGGACGACGCCACAGCAACCAGCTCGATTGGGCCAGCCAGGACAACTTTCCTGGGTAGGGCCTTGGCAGGAACCGCCACCACTGACCAAGCCCGGAGATACAGCCCGGCCCGGCGGGGGGAGGGTGGAGAGGGAGGAGGGGGGAATGAAGAGGGGAGATGCTGTGAGTAATCCCCGAGCAAGCGGGGAGGCCCCGGCCCGACGGCCGCAGGGGAAGAGCAGCGGAAAGGGGAGGGGGAACTGCGAGGGGGGTGGAAGGGAGCCGAGGAGAAAGGGGAGGGGAGATACTTAAAGCGATTAATGCCGCAGAGACAAGTGGAGCAGAGCAGCCCGGCATAGGGCAGGCGGCATCGAGGCACCAAGGGAGCTCCGGCTGCCCCGGGGAGCCAAGGGGGCAGCGAGGAGGACGGAAATATCCTACTTCTCCCCCCTTTGCCCATCACAATCTCCTACGCCCCTATTGGTCCCCTTGAGTTCCCCCATCCCAATGCCATCCCTGCAGTGCCCAGCGGCCCCCCAATATCCCACTCTGCGGGCCTGGCTCAATGGTCGTGGCGTTCTCCTCCACCCTCGCCTCTGTGCCATACCGGCTGATGCCCTCCATCCCTACTCCCTGGACCTGGCTAGCTGGCTGTGGACTCCCCCCCCACCCCCGCCTTCATTTCATCTTGGCTCGCTGCCTGTCTCCTCACTAACCCCGGGCCTGACTCGCTGGTCGTGCGTCTCCCCCCACCCCATGCCATCCCGACTCACCGGCCGTGCCCCCTGACCCTATGCCATCCTCGATGGTACCTCCCGGGCCCGACTCGTTGGCCAAATCTCCCTCCTCCCGCCCCGTGCTACCCAAGCTTCCTGGTCATGCCCCCCAGCTCCCATGCCATGTAGGATCCTTTGGCCGTGACTCTCCACCCCGTGCCACTCAAACTTCCTGGACGTGCCCCCCAACCCCCCATGCCACCCAGGCTCCTTTGGCCGTGACTCCCCATCCCGTGCCATCCAAGCTCCTTGGCCATGCCACCCCCACTCCCACGCCATCTAGGCTCCTTGGCCATGGCTCCCCGCCCCCATGACAACCAGGCTCCTTGGCCCTACTCCTCTTCCTCCACTCCCAAGCCACCCTGGCTCCCTGTGGGCGTCCCCCTCACCCTTATGCCATCCTACTTCCCTGGCCGTGCCCTCCAGGACCCATGCCATCCTGACTCTCCAGCCGTGTTCCCCGCCCCCATGCCATCCTAGCTCCCTGGTCGTGCCCCTCGGACCACATGCTATCCTGGTTCCCTGATCGTGCTCCCTGGCCCCATGCCATTCTGGCTTCCTGGCTGTGCCCCTTGGGCCCATGCCATCCTGGCTTGCTGGCTGTGCCCTCAGGACCCATGTCATCCTGGCTCCCTGGCCGTGTTCCCCCCTCCCTCGGCCCAATGCCACTTTAGCTCCCTGGTCGTGGCCCCCACGGCCCATGCCATCCTGGCTTCCTAGTCGTGCTCCCCAGATGCCCATCATCCTGGCCCCCTGACCGTGCCCCCACGCCATCGCGGCCAGTGCCCCCCGCCCGGGTGACTCACCTCTGGAGTACAGGGACTTGGGCGATTCCAGGTCGAGGTCGGCGCTGAGCAATGAGATGAAGTCCGAGGGCATCGCAGCTCGACCCGGCCCGGCCCGAGGGCGGGGGGGGGGAGCGGCGGGGGCGGCGGCACCTCCTCTGTGGGAGCTCGGGCACCGGGCTGGGGGCGGTGAGCGACCGAGGAGGCCAGGGGTTGAGGAGTGAGGCGAGGGCGAGGCGAGGCGAGACTAAGCGAGGCGAGGACGGCCGCTGCTGCCGCTCCTCCGAGGCCGCCGCGGGCAGCTCCCACCGGGCAGCGAAGTCGCAACCAAACAGGCCCGGTCGGCCGAAGGTGCGACGGGGAAGGGCGCGAGGGCCAGCGGGGAAGGACGGGCCGAAGGCGACGGCGCTTCGGAGCGAGCTTCTCTTCGGCGAAAACTGACGGGTTCCGGGGCTACTGCTGCTGCTGCTGCCGCTGCCGCTGCCGCTACCGCCGCCGCCGCCGCC